>PVJD01003281.1:33304-168286 GCA_004026545.1 Mormoops blainvillei | reverse complement strand
GAGACAAAATATTCCAATTACAGACTCGACTCGTTCTACTTCTCCCCGTCTCACGCCAAGTGTTTGTCTCAATCGTTCAAGCTACAAATTACCCCCCTGCTAGAGAAGGGCTGCCGAGTGAGCAAACAACCGTGGCTTCTGCTTAGAAAAAGAAATGGTTGATTTTTATTTCCATTGGAGGACTTGTGTCTAGGGAAACGAGATGACTGGAGAAGCTAGTCTTTCCCCATGGGGACATGGGTGAAGGTCGCCCAGATCTGGCCAGTGATGGGGAGAATCAGAGAACATTGACATGAACATAAAGCTCCCTCAAGAGTAACGTGGAAAAAGCAGCATTATTTAATCTATTGGAGATCAAAAGCACCCATGACCTAATTAGCAAAGTAGCTAAATTAATTGTGGCATATCAATAAGAGTCATGGCAACCAAAATAAAGTCATGTTTTTAAGGAATATTGAATAATATGAAGGAGATGGTCACAGTAAAATAAAAATAATACAATACGTCTACCAGTGATTGAATCTTAACCACATGCCAGACACTGTTAAACGCTATATATGCATTACAGCATTTTAACTCTATTGCACCTGCAAGGTAGGTGTAATTTTTGGAATTTTCAGAGAGTTAAATAACTGGGCCAAAGTCAAACAGCCAGCAGGTATGGGTGCTGGAAACAAATTCAGGCCTGTCCGATTCCAGAATTGGGCCCTTTCCTCCCTAAATTATAGCCCCAATTTCACTTTTAATGAATTTAAAACAGATAGAAAGAGAAAGGAACAGTGGCTGTTTCTGGGTGGCAGGATTAAAGATGATTTTTTGATTTGTTCCTTTGGTTTTTTCAAATTCCTTACATTCTTTTCTACATATATATTCTACGATAAACTCATACATTTTTAATAATCTGAAAGGTGTTACAGAGAATCAGAAAAAATAAGCTTGGCTTAAAATGTTAATTTCTGTTATTTTATACTTTTAATTTCTTTTTTTTTTGTATATTTTATTGATTATGATATTATAGTTGTCTCATTTCTTTTCTCCCCTTTCTCCCCTCTGCCCTGCACCCCATCCCATCATGCCCATATCAACATTTTCCTGCCACTGCTTCCCCAGCCCCACCCCTCCCCACCTCCCACCCTCAATCCTCCCCCATTTGGCTTTGGCGATGGGTCCTTTATGCATATATACTTTTAATTTCTGATTGCGAAGTGGCGATTTGTGATTCTGGTCATGTCACTTTGATAAGTGGAAAAATATTTGTCGTACTTGAAAACATGTATAAACAATTCTTCTGGCTATAACTGTTGTCACTTTCATATGCTAAACAAATGGGTCATATTTAGGATGACGCTTCAGTCAAAGGGACAGATTTGGGGACCCACGAACTCTGGAACACACACAGAACACACTCGTTCAGTTCACAGTTGTATTGGGAGCTGGGATGTGGTGGGGAAGAAAGAGGCTTTCTCTTACCCTCCGAGGTTCTTCTGGCTGGCCTAATAATTAAATCAACATGAGACAGATTAGCAAGAGAAAATAACCACATTTAATTGCATACATATGCATGGGAACCCCACACACCTGAGAGAGTCAGAGACCCCCCATACACGAGACGTTCAGAGGCTGAAAGTTAAAATGAGGTATATGTGATATTCTGAGCTAAGGATGGGGTAAGGTGCTTTGAGACTTCAGAAGAGAATAGATGTTTAGTAATTAGTAATTTGCCCTGCCCTGTACATAGGTCAAAAAGGTTATCTCTGATAATCTCTTATTCTGCGGCAAGGCCTCTAATTTAAATTCTCCTAGGGAGTTAAGGGGGGTTAGGGCAGAAGTTTGTCTTGAACCTTCAGGGTCTTGGTTGCCTTTAGCTCCCCATAGCACAGAGGCACATCTTGGGGTGATTCGTTCCGAACCCCTACAGTTACTTAAGGGTCATATGGCACAGTGGTAAAGGTGCTGGTTCTAAAGCCAGGATACCTTTGTTCACGCACCAGTTGGGTGACTTCGAGCACCTGGCTCTAAAATTTCTGACCCTTCTCATATGTAAAGAGGAAAATATCTTCCTAATAAGACTGTTTTGAAGGTCAAGCATGTTTACATGTTATAGCTGGTCACAAAGAAGGTGTTGTGTGAGAGATGGTGATGATGGCAGCTACCATTATCATCGCCCTTGTTGCTGCCATCCTGCTGCAGAGGGAGGGGGCATCTCATCTGCACTCTGAACGCGGAGACTGGCCTCGCGAGCGGCAGGCACTCAGCCGTTCCTCCTTCTATCGAGAGGGGGCGTCCCCTTGCTCTGAGCAGGTCCAGTGAAGGCCCAAGAGGCAGTAGATGAAGACAGCAACAGAACACACCTCCAGTGGAGCTACCCTTTCTTTCCTGGAATTCCTGAGGATCTTCTGGCTCCTGGAATAAAAGTGTCTCCTCTCTTACCTGCCATCAACAAGCTCAGTATTTGTGAGGACCGGGTCAGGAAACCTTTTCTTTCCTTTTCACCAATGACCTAGCAATTGGCCCCTAGGTATGTACTCAAGAAAAATAAAAACACACATCTATGTAAAAACTAATGCATGAATGTTTCCATTAACGGTATTCAAAATAATAAAAAAGAAAAATAAAAGCAAACAAAGCCAAATGTTCATCCACTGATGAATGTATAAATACAAAGGACTGTGTCCATGCAATGGAATATTTACTCAGCCTTGAAAAAGGATGAAAATATTGATACAGGTTACAGTATAGATGCTCCTTGAAAACATTAGGCTAAACGATATAAACCAGTTTATTTCGTATGAAGTGTCCAGAATGGGCAAATCTGGAGAGACAGGAAGTAGATCGGTGGATTCTAGGGCCTGGCAACAGGGGGAGAAGGGAGTGAGCGCTAACGGGTTAAAAACAGTCACACTGTAGAGATGGGTGACACAGACAGTGTTGTATAAGAGATGGTTACATATTTGGCGGCGGGGGGGAGAGAGGTGATAGAACTGTTCTAAAATTAATAGGGATGACATTTGCACAACTCAGTGATTAAATAAAAAAGCATTTAACTGTATACTTGAAATAGATCAATTATATAGTATATCAATTATATCTCAATAAAAACTGCTCTTTTAAAAAAAAAGACAAAGTTCATAAAATCGTAAGGGCAATTTTTGAAAAGCAGTTAAATCTCCGTTTCCTGTGTTAGAGTCATCCCTTTTTATCAGCAAAACAGGCTCTAGTGAAGTATTTAATGTTGTATTATTTTTGAAAGAACTGGGAAGGGAGGCAGAGAAGCATCCAGGAGAGAGATATGATAAAAGCAAAGATATTGACGCTCGGAGTTTTCAGATCATGCAGAGATGTGGGTGCAAAGTGAACAGCAGCCAGGCTGTAGCGGAGAGTTTAGAAAACAGTGAGAATAAAGGGGCAGGTCTCAGAGAACTTTGATTGCCAGGCGAAGAGATTTGTATTTTATCATGGTGGAAATAGGAACAATGGAAGTGTGGAAGGCAGGGTGGTGTTTTATAAATACAAAAAAGCAGCAGTAGCAAGAATGTATTGCAAAGAAATAGATACATTGCTTCCTGATTTCAGAAATTGTTTAAAGTCACTTCTAAGGATTTGTAAAACCCATAAACCAACAGGAATTAAGAATGTGTGTGTGTGTGTGTGTGTGTGTGTGTGTGTGTGAGAGAGAGAGAGGGGGAGAGAGAGAGAGAGAGAGAGTAGCTTCTGGTCCCCCCCAGTCTGCTCTGATCAAGGAATAATAATAAAAATAATAATAAATCATAGTAGGCAACATAAACTAGACATGTTACAGTGACAAACCAGAATCCCAGTAGTATAAAAACAAAGATCTATTTTCCATTCATACTTCATATCCCATGCAGTCTGGGGTAAGGATGGGTGACGGGGGGTGGGGCGCCTCTCTATATATAATCCCTCAGAAATCAGACTCATGGGGACTCCACTATCTTGTGATGCCACCCTATCAGCATGGCTCCCAGGATTGCCACAGCAGGAGAGGATGAGCACTTTAAGGATTGGCACTCACTCCTACCTACCTGCCTGCATCTGCCTGGAAGTGACCCACGTGACTTCTGCTAGCAGTCTATTGGCCAGAATGAGTGGCCCCAACCTGCCTGCGAGGGAACCTACCTGCAAGGGAAGCTGGAAATACAGAGGGGATATGTGGTCACATTGCTGTCTCTGCCAATACTATACTACTGCTAATGAGGTAGTTAAAATTTGTTGAGTGGTTACTCTGTGCCAGGCACTGTGCTTTACACATGCTATTTAATTTAATCTTCCCAGGAGATTCTGAAAGCTAAACCCACTATTCCTATGCAACTCATAGCTAGAGTTAAATAATGTGCCCTGCTAGGAAAAGACTGAGGGGGTGTTGGTGCCACAGTGCCCAGGCCAATACTCTCCATGCTCTACAGCCCAGTGTGCACCTCCTTGCAGGCCAATTTCCTGATGAGTCAAAAATTAACTCCAAACCTTGTGCAAGAGCTGAGGCCCCATCCTCTGCACGTCACCACCCTCTCTTGGACAGGAAGGGATCAGACTGCCCAGCGTGCCAATTGTTCCCTTTCGCCTGGGCACCTAGGCTGTCTTCGAGAAGACATTACTTGGCTGGTTTATTTTTTCACTTGAGCAACATGCATTATTTAGTAGCAGAGTTTCAAAAACATTGAAATGACCCTTGTAAACACGGTTAAAACATTTTCTTTTCAAAAGGCCCTGTTCCTCTTTGTAGCAGTGGGATTTCAACATGCAGAAGTAGCTTGCTCTTTCTTTTTTCCTTCGGTGCCCAATAAATCTTAATTTTGTTTGGCATGTAGTAAATATTTAGTTTTACTTTCCCAGTGCTAAAAGACATTTATACAAGCTTTTGGGTTATTTGGAAAGTGTCTTGGTAATTGGCTGTGTTTTCATAGAGATCAAGAGGGCTTCACGTTTCTTCAATTAAGTTTTTGTTTTCGTTTTTTTTTTTTTTTAGTGAGTATTTTAAAATGATCAAAAGTGGAATGCTTTTCTTGCTTGAATGTTTTGGGTGTCTAGAATAAAGCAAAAACTAATCTAAAGGAAAGAGAGATTGTCTAAATGTTAATTTTCTTAAAATGCCCTTGCTCCCCCCTTTTATTTACTGTTCAAACTAAAAATAACAACACCCACTTGTTAAACAATTACAGGAAGTAGTTGCAGTGTACCGAGTGACAACCTAAGTTATCCATCTATTTTGTCAAAGGCTACTTTGGATGTGGGATAGCAGATGGACTGGAACAAGAGGCATCTCCCTTCTGTTTGTTTCAAATACTTACAGAAAAAGCTTCAGCCGAACAACAAGACTCAAGCTGATATAACAAAGAAAATTTCTAGAAGAGAGTAGGAGCCAGAGAGATGGTTGGATTATTTTTAATGCAAAAGTATCAATATTATCTCAGGAAACCTTCATTCATGTGAGCATAATAACCATCAAGGCCGTGAGAGCTCTTGGGAGAAGACACAGGTCATTGAGTCAAACAGACCTGAGTTTAAATCTTGGCTCTCCTATTAACGTCCTGTGTGACTTTGAACATGCCAGTTAATCTCTCTGTGTCTCAAATGTCTCCTCCAAACGATGAAGAGTTGGTGAAAACTGAAGTTCCCCATCCCCCTTCCTTCTGTCCTTCCTTCCTTCATTTATTTTCTCAACATGTGTCATTTATTGTTCTAGGTGCCAGCAATGACCAGGAAAAGCACTTACAGACGGTACCTGGAGAGGCGTAAGCCAGGGAACAAAGTAACAAGAGAATAAAGGAGATCATTTCAGATAATGATTCGTCCTATGAGAAACAGAAGACACGTTCATGGGCTACTGAGTGGTGGAGAGACAGTTACTCTTGATCAGATAGCTTGGGAAGACCTCCAGAAAGGTCTGATATTTCAGTCCCAATTGGCAGAATGAGAGGGGCGTGCAATGCAAAAGTCTGGGGGGAGAGCAAGCACATGGCAAGAACGGCGACAATAGTCCTTGAGGTGAGCACTAACTTGCGATGCTGCTCAGCTGTGACCATCTCAGATCTAGGCACAGAACTGAGTTTAGAATCCAGCTTCCCAGACCTGTGTTCCTTCAGCTCTCCCAGGCAGCATCTTATTTACAAGTCCCTGTAGCCCAGGCAATCACCCATTCCCCAGGACTGGCTACCGGTGGGTACACCCCAGTACTTGGCTGTGCTCTGGGTTCTCTGTCCACTGTTGGGGCCTCTGGAGCCATCTGTGAAGGGTAGGTGTGTTGCATGGCATCCTCACAGAGGTGGTAAAAAATTCTTCTCAACAAGAAGGAATTTCTACCTGCCAGCCATTTGGAACAGTGCAGCCTCTACCTTCCACACGTGCTGCTGGTAATTTGTACCACAATCACTGGGATCAATAAATATTTGTTTCTACAAAATATTACTCCCTACAGATGGAAATGAAGGAGGAGGAATCTCTGGTACTTTAATCTGAGCCCCTGGGTGGCACTCTGCTTTGGGGGCACCTATAGCCTAGGAGCTAGAGACATGGTCACTGAATGTGAAACTCCTGAGTTCAAATCCTGGATTCCTTCATTGCCACCTGGGTGGCCCTGAGGACAATAATCGACTTTTCCGTGCCTCAGTTTCCTCCTACTCAAAATAAGGATGTTTATAGTTAAATAGTTCTGACATCCTATGCAGGGGTGTCTAACCCTTTGGCGTCTCTGGGCCACGCTGGAAGAAGAAGGGTTGTCTTGGGCCACATATTAAATACACAAACACTCACAAAAACTGATGAGCAAGAGAAAGGTTTTAAGTACATGCACAGTTTTGTGTTGGGCTGCATTCATAGCCATCCTGGACAGCAAAGCACTTAGCACACGCTTGGCTTGGGGTAAGGACTCAGTGGATATTAGCTATTGTTACCATTTTTTTTTTTTCCTAAGAAGCAATGTGAGTCCAGATTTTAATCTCTCTTTCCTTTCTGTTTTCCTTTTCTCCCTCCTTCTTTTGTAACTACCAGCTGCTCATTGTTAAATATGTTTTGACACCTCCCATTCCCCAGGTCCTGTGTTCGATGTCAGGGTCGCAGAGGCGATGGAGAAGCAGCCTGGGAGCACGGGACAGTGAAGGGAGACAGCTCGAGTGTACAGCTGCTTGGTTCCTGTCTTGGCGCCCTTGAACCACTTATCAAAAGGATCCTCTGAGCCTTAGTTTCTTCATATGCAAACTGGAAGAGTCAAACCTGTGCCAAAGTGCTCCCGTGAGGCTTAAGTCATGGTTTTATTAACTCACACTCATACCCTCAGCACCAAGTACAATGCCTGACTCACAACAGTCAATAAACAAAGGATACCTCAGCACTGTCATCGCCAACACCATAATCAACAAAATCATGATGGCACATGGCTTGGAGATGCAATCTAAGAGAGGAGGTTGGAGGGGCAAAGAAGCTATGTCTTTATACAAGAATGTGATGCCCCCCAACTAACTACCTGCAATATTTCCATAGTTTGAAAGAACTGATATTTTCCCTTTTCTGACCCTCTGAAGCTCTTTGCTTCTCCTGTTCATCCCTTCATTTATTCAACAAATATTTATTGAAGGTTGATCACTTGCCAAACACTGTATTACAACAACAGAGACACACTTCCAGTCCTCCTAGAGCCTTCAGTGCTTTGGAAGACATACATATTAATCAAAGAACGATATATCAATAAACATAGTGTATAATGAGTTTTAAAAAGAAAGTTTATGATTTGTACTTCTTTAATGACTAATGGTGCTGAGAATCTTTTCATGTTCTTGTTGGCCATTTGTATATATTCTTTGGAGAAATGTCGATTTGTGTACTTTATCTTTTAATTG
The DNA here is from genome assembly GCA_004026545.1 of Mormoops blainvillei. Taxonomy (NCBI): domain Eukaryota; kingdom Metazoa; phylum Chordata; class Mammalia; order Chiroptera; family Mormoopidae; genus Mormoops; species Mormoops blainvillei. The sequence continues at coordinate 160,436 of PVJD01003281.1, read as the reverse complement.
GATTTTTGTCTGTTTGTTGTTGAGCTGAAAGAGGTATTTATATATTGAGGGCATTAGATCTTTGTCAGTTATATGATAGCAAATAGTTTTCCCAATTCTGTGGACTGTGTTCTTACTTTCTTTACAGTGTTCTCCAAAAGGAATGAAGTTCCAATCCCTGCTATAACAGAGAGGAACCTCGGAAGCTGTGTGCTAGGGGAAAGGAACCAGACACAAAATCACATTTTATGATTTTATTTATGTGGAAATATTCTAAATAGGCAAATTCATAGAGAGGAAAAGAAGATTAGTGTTGCCGGAGGTGGAGAAGGGGAAACAAGGAGTGACTGCTTAACAGGCATGAGGTTCCTTTTTGGGGCGATAGCATGCTGGAGCTAGATAATGGTGATGTTCGCACAGCACTGTGGATGTGCCGAATGCTGCCGAGTGCTTCGCTTTGAAATGGTTGGAATGCTCAATTTTATGTTATGTGTATTTTATCACAATGAAAATGGAAAGGAGTGAGTTATGACCAGAGTATACAAAGAGGCCCCACTTGGTCTGGTGTGTGAAAGAGAGCTTCCTGGAGTAATAGTGCTTCAGTTGTTAACAGCTGACATAAACTTGTCGAAGGGCATGGGAGAAAGAACAAGCTTGCTGCGTGGAGAGAGGTGATGGTGGAGAAGATACAGACAGTATGTGCAGAGACCCCTGCCCTGTTTTGCGCAATAACTGCAAGTGCACTGCGTTGGTCCTACTTTCTAGGCTCTAATTTTCCTGATGGCACTCACCTTGGTGGTATAAGACAGAGTGTGAAGACCCTATAAGACCGTTGCCTTATTATCCTTCCTCCAAAGATTATACTATGAGCAATATTAACAAAAATGGGGACACAGAAATGAACACTTATTAAGTGTCATAATATACATTATTTTGTTCTAAAATCAATACTCCAAAAGATACTTTGGGGTTGTTATCCCCACTTTAGGTGACCAATTAATTTTATTTTTGGTCATTTGTGAAATAGTTCAGATATGGCAAAGAGCACAGAATAATGTGCACCAATCACCCACGTGCTGAAATCTAGCTTCATCAAGGGCATGTAATGCCAGCTGAAAAATGAAAAAGAAAGAACAGAGACTTACTGATGCCAGGCAGCCTGGCCTGTGAAGGGGACATGGTCATCCAGATCTCCCAACCCAAGGTGTCACCTCCTCAGCATTGCACAGTTCTTGGACTCAAGCTGAACTGGGACTGACCATTGGAAAATAGAATCCTCATCTTTAAAATGGGAATAATATTTTCTCATCTATTAACCTCACATAGTAGCTGGTTTGTGTGTGTTGGAGAAAGTAGAGGGATGGACAAAGTGATCCCAAGAAACTTCCCTGTCTGGAAATCATAAAATCCTTTGCAAACAAAAATGTCACTGATGTTTACAAGGTCCTGAATGCCCTCCTACACTTTGTTCTTTAGCCATCAAGAAGAAAATGTAATAATCCACTTTGTTCAGCATCTGTGCAGATAAATATTTGTGAAACGTTTTAGTGGTGCTGGTGGTCATGTGCTACGTAAAGACTGTACTGGGCCCTTCCCAGTGCAGTCCTAGTATGAATAGGGGAGCCCAATGGTATTATAATCCCACTCCCAAATTCTTAAAAAACTAGAATGGATAGTGGCACGTGTCCCCAACTCCTGAGCCAGATCCGGACCAATTCTGTGACAACATTTCCATTTTACTAATGGTTTGTGCCCTGGTGGATGCCCTCCATTGCCCAAAAATATGCAATCACTTAATTGCCATAGCAATCCTATTATATTACCATTACATAGAGTCTAGTGGGGAAAGCTCAGAACATGTTATTAGTGCTGAAAGGGACAATTTACTGGATTTTGCTAAATGCCATCGCTTTCCAAAAAATGAATAAAAATTACTTGCTTATGAACATCTTGCTTTAATATCCTGGTTAGAGAACGAGGGGCGAAGCTGCCACTCACGGTCTGAGCAGATTTCAGCAGAACCGGCTTTGTGGCAATCCTGGGGATGCCAGTTATGTCTGTTTCCTCCCCAACGTGGATGCTAATGGCGTTATGTGCAATGCTGCCATGTTTGGGTATGTTGAACATGCTACATTTGTGGAAGGCTCCTCGATCTTCAAACAAACTTAATTAAAACATTAATTCAACAAGATGTTGAATTTTAAAATGATTTCTGAATTATAGAGACAATGTCAGGAAAACACAGACATATCCCAAATTCTGGAAATTAAACTATCAAACCATTGGACTAAAAACAGTCAAGATCAATGCATATAAAGCAGGTTAAATCCAGGTACAATTCTGGAAAACCAATGCTAAGTCCTGTGGGTCAGAACATCATCTTTATACATAAAGAATACATACATATTTTTGCATATATGTTACAATATATGTATGTGTGTGTGTATTCTTCATGTATAAAGACGATGTTCTGACAAGTGAGTCTTTCATACTTGTTGGCAATGACTTTGCTTATTTCTGTGTCTGGTGCCTGTTTTCCCACTGCTATAAATTGGAGAAGTCATAACAATGAACTGCTTTTGAAGAGCTACACCAAATTTTAAAAAAAAAGTAGATTTGATCTTGCCTCCCACTTTCTCCTTCTCTTGTCCCCATACTCACCATGCCCCTTACATTTTGGAGGACAAGTCTGCCTTAAAGTGCCATAAAGCAAATTTAAAAGCCATCCAGGTTGATTGTTATTAACCCTTTGCATGCAGAAAACTACAAAGGATTGAAAAGGAGTATGAACAGCATAAGGACCCAGGATGCAGACACTTACAAGGGCAATGATTTCTCCGTAGAGTACGAAGAATTTGTACAAGCCTTTGATTCTCTCTGATTTTTTTTAAAAGCACAAAGAGACTTCATATTTAATTTATAGCATTCTATAAGCTACTCTCTCTGTGTGTGAATTTCCTAGCCTAATTCTGACTCCGGTAGTTTCGATTTTGCATTATGGAGGCAACCATCCCAGGATCTAAATGCTTGTACTAGAGAGTTAAATCCAGGAGAGTGAAAGTGTAGCAACAATTTTGCAGTGCTGGTGGCATTTCCCTTGCCTATAAAACCAATTTTAACTGCACAAAACCCTCAGCACATTGCATTTGGGAAATGCAGTGGCTGCACATTAAGCTGTTATGAATAACTGCTGTTGGAATGGAATGAAATGGAAACAAATCTGCATTGTATTTGCACTCTGTTTGCAATCCCATGCCATCCAGATTGCAGTTATGGTCTGTGCATCACTGCAGAAAGAGGTGAGTTTTTCTGCGAAGCATTACCACACTTGGATTTTTAGCTGTGCGATCATTTGAAACGGCACTGTTCTTCCCTGACACTGACCACTGAACATTATAATATAGACGGTTTGCTTCTATGGAAGAAAATATAATCCGAGTCAAGTCTAATTTGACTCAGGCACACATCTAACTCTCCCCTTGTAATTCAGAGGCAATGAACCTAGGGTAAGAGCTGTCAGCCTTGCCTCTGGGACTGTGCATATTCCTCAGCTTAAGGAGCTGTGGGAGCCACATTGGCTGATTTTGGTATTCTGCTCATAACTGCCCAGCAATGCACCTGAGTTGGGGGTAGATGCTTTGATATTATCAATGTTCACACTATGAAGCTGTAACATTCCAGGGAATAAAATTAGAACAATCCTAAATATCTGCCCAATGCCAGGGGAATGATTGAGAAAATGATCACACAACCTAGACTGTATTTATGCAGCCTTTAAAATGATAGTCATAAGACCATATAATAAGGATACAAATGGTAAACGTGGCACTCTGTGTGGCGATATCAAGGTAATAGTCGTTCGCACTTTTTCTTACCTTCTATCTACCCAGTTTTCTGTACTGTAGGGTTCCAGGGATGGGGCCATTTTTGTTTTCACCCCATACAGCACACAGAAATGGTATTTCTCAGCCACTTTGCATCTAGGTAAAACCACGTGACTAGTTTTGTCCAAAGGAATAAGAGCAGAAGGGTGGAATTTATTCTGAAGCCGGAGTCACAACATGTCTGGTCTGATCTGCTGAGCCCTCTTAATTCCATCCATGTGGCTGGAAGCAAAGAGCCCCCGTGTGATGAAGCCTCAGCACGACGGAGACTGGGTCCTTACCGGGCTGCACGGAGGGCAGGTGCTCAGGAGACCCCCGCTCACTTCTGATTTACAGGAAAAGGCAACAGAAATATTGTATTAAGCTACCGAGATGTGGGTTGGGGAGTTTAAGTAGTTAGTGTTAAACTACTTTGCATAAAAGATTCAAATGTTAGGCTATTTCAATGCTGCGCACAAATGTGGTGCCTTTTAAGTGGGGAACAGTGACATTTTTGGAAATCATGCTGGGGAAGTTGGGCTGTGAAATGAAAGCCGAGTCCCCTGTTTAAATCCTGGATGATGGCTGATAAGAATAAAACCAGCTACCTTTGATGGGATGCATGGCTCCATTCATTGTAGGCAGTCAGCACACAGTTTTATGGGATCCCCATGACAGCTCCACACGAAGACATTGTTATTGCATTCTAAGGATGGGGAACTCAAGAAGGTCAAAGTCACACAAAGTAGGTAGGAACTCCAGAATTTGAACTCAGGTGTGGCAGATGCCAAAGTGGATGCTTATCAGGACTGCCGTACTGAGAAACACAATGCCCAAGGTTCTGGCCAATGTATGTGGGGAAAAAAGTGTCATCACTGAATGGTCACATACTGAGCTTTCTGTGCCCACAGCACAGTGTGAGGTGTTGGAAGGAAAGCAAGGAAGAACATTGTGCAAAACTTATTTAAGGAATTTGGAAAGTAATGGCAGCTTGGAGGCACAAACTAGTATCTTCAGTCCCCTGGAGTTTGTGTATCTGCCTGGTCACTCTTTAGGTCTCAGCTAAAAGGAACAGTATTAATTTTATGAATCATGACCCAGCACTTTCACTGGCCCCTGGATTGAATTAGTGGGCTCTAGGGAAATTTTAGGCCTTAGTGATCAAGAAAGGGCTTCAGTTTATACCCAGCCTAACTACTTTATTAGAGTTGTGAATTTGGAACATGGGACTCATTCTGCCTGTGGCTCAGTTTCCCCATCTGTAGAATAGGGATGATAATAATGGTATTGACTTCATAGAAGCATTGCAGAGCACAAAGAACAATGGCTGACATAGCAAAGTGTGTGTGTGTGTGTGTGTGTGTGTGTGTGTGTGTGTGAGAGTCGGCAGCGGGGGGTGGTATATTTGGCTGGGCATATGTGTGTCCCTGTATTGAATACTGTCTGCACACTTTTCTACCCTTTCCTGAATGTGTAGCTGGTGGGCTGACTTGTCAACACCATTCTTGACGACTTATCTCTTTTTCTGTCTTTGTTTTCTTTAGTATGTCTGAGAATGTTAGCCTCCAGACTGCAAATCACAGGAAAAAATGTAGGAGTCACTGTTTAGACCTCAGCTCTTCCTGGAGTTCCAAAACTGGGACTTTTATGGTACAGGTTCAAACATTCCCTGAGTGATTTTTTGAGCTCCCATTGTGGAAGACCCTAAATGCTACCTGCCTCCTGATTTTTATGTCCTTATGTAACCCTCTTGCCCCAGCCCCCAAATCCCTGCTTGTGGACTCGACCGAAAGACTGGCGGCAGCTGCTTCTTTTTTTTTTTTTCAAAGTTGCATTTTAAATCTTTTTAAGGCTGGCTTCTGTTGAGTAGAATATGACAAAGTGGTAGAATATCACTTCTAAGGTTATGTTACAAAGAGTTCTCCCTTTCTCTCTCTCTCCCCAATCTCCCCCACCCCACACACAAGCCAACTGTCATGTCATGTTGTGAGCTGTCTTATGAAAAGCTCACATGGCAAGAAACTGAGAGGCCTTCAACCACCAGCCGCAAGGACCTAAATCCTGTTGTTCATGACATGTGAGTGAGGTCAGAAGCAGATCCTTCCCCAGTGGAGCCTGGAGACGAAGCTCCGGCCCCTGGCCAATGCCCCGATTGCAGTCTGCAGGAGCTGACTCAGAGGACTCAGGGAAGCTAAGTCTTAATTCCTGACCCACACAAACTGTGAGATGAGTTTCTGTGTGTTTGTATGTGTGTTAAGATTTCTATTCATGTATTTGTAGAGAATTGGGAAGGGAGGGGGAAAGAGAAGGAAAAGCCAATGTGAGAAACATCGGTTACCTCTGGTACGCACCCCGACTGGGGAACAAACCCGCAACCCAGGCATGTGCCCTGACCAGCAACCAAACCAGTGACCTTTTGCTTTGCCAGATGAAGCCCAGCCAACTGAGCCACACTGGTCAGGGTGAGTGTGTGTTGTTTTGAGCATCGAAGTTTTTGAATAACTTGCTAGGCAACAATAGAAAACTAATATACAAGGTCTATTCAGAAAGTACCCAGCCATGCAATATGAAAAATAGAGACATTTATTAAAGATGATGCAAGATACAAGATACATTGTGCATAGGACTATGATGCCTCAGTCCCCTTCAAAGCAGGCACCTTGGGACCTCACACAGTTCTCTCAATTGCCATCAGCTACCCTGTTGTATTTTCCTGAATCTCATTGATGGTCTGAAATCTCTTTCCTTTCAAAGGTGATTTTAGTTTTGGAAAAAGCCAGAAGTAGCAGAGTATCAAATCTGGGCTGTAGGAGGGCTGAGTCACCTGGGTGATTTGATGTTTCACTGAAAAACTACATGAGACATGATGCATGAGTGGGCATGTCATTGTTATGAAGCTGCCAATCACCAGTTGGCCATAGCTGCAGCCTTCTGAATCATCCGAATAGTCTCCACAGAGGAATGTTTAAGCTTAACACAAAATTTGATGCAGATTTGTTGCTCTACACGCTCAGTCATTTCGAATGTGATGACCACACAGTACACATGCTCACTTAGCGTCTCCAACCCCACTGACTAGTGCAGGGAAGTCGCCATTGTTCGCGCATGCCCTCCTTGGCTTCCAGGCTACAACAATGTTGTACAAGCCGTCCTCATTACATTAACAATGGTTGAATTTTTTCTGGACAGCCCTTGTGGTCTATAACATCCTATCTGCTAATATACAATCATTAGAGAATTCTCTTGAAGATTCAGAGAGGATAAGTGGTAATCAGCAGGGCACGAAGGAAAAATTTCTGAGTCCATGGCATAATACCCTAAGAATAGCACCTGAATTTTATCACTAGTAATTGTAACCATTCCTGATGTAATTAAATTCCTATATGCATAAAAGTCCTCCCTGTCCTCAGCAATTAGGGAGCACAAGCTCAGATAGATGTGAAAATCAGTTAAATCCAACCTACAGCAAGTGCAAGGCACATTGGTATATTTATTCTGCAGTTTTTTCATATTTTATTATATACATTTTTTCTTTCATGAGGATGGCTTTTTCTGAGTTTTTACTATGTGTCACTTTATTTTTAAAGTATCCGACTTAATTTTCACAAAACCCAGTAGAGTTGAATTTTATAAAAATTAAAGTACTTCTATTATTATTTTTCTCATTTTAAAGACGTGGATATTGGAGCTAAGGGGCATATGTCACTTGCTACTCAGCCAGTAACTGGTACTGCTTGGGTTGGACCACGGGAAAGTTGGATTTCAAAGCCTGTTCCCTTTATTTGAAGCCACTCTGAGGGCAGAAACATGTCTTGATTTATTTTTGCCTTCCCAACACCATATAGTCCATTCCCTGACACTCAGTAGGTGCAAACATTAATAAACTGTTTAACAGGGGTTAGCAAAAAAGAAACCCACCAACTGAGTGTTACATTGCCACAGCCAGGTCAATTTACTCCTATGTGAACAGAGAAACATTTTTATTTCCTACTCAAGTGACAGGGGCTGAGTTCACAACTTCAGGTTCTGTCCCCACATATTATCCATTTTGAAGAGCAAAATTGTGTCACACGGGCCATCTTTCCCCTGATATGTTTTAGCAAAATAAAGAGATTTAGATTCCTAAGAGAGGTCTTCACAGGAAAAACAAAAGGCAAAGACACAATTTCTGGCCACCTTGCTGTTAGCTACGTATTGAACTCCAACTTCTGTAATTCATATATTCATTCATTCATATATTTATTCATTCACTCGTCTCCCCAGAGCATGTAATCTGTGTAAATTTATCTCAGTGTTTAGATCTGACAAAGAAACATGACACAGTCTTTGATTATGACAAGCTCAATCATACTGAATACATTTTGTTCTTTTATAAGATTTCCCCCTAATACAAAATAATACTTGCTAATTATAACAAATGATTATAAAATACAGAATAAAAACATTAAAAGAAGAATCCCTTTTAATCCCCCACTTAAAGATTAATAATAACTAATTATCATTTGGTTGTATTTCTTCTCAGACTTTTCTATGCATATTTTATAAAGATGGTATACTATACATACTAATTATGACTTTTTCTTTACTTAATATATATTGTTTACATTTTTCATTTTATTAAATATTCTTCTACAATGCCTCTGTCTGCAAAACGTTCCACTTAATTGGTCTGCTGTGCTTTAATTAATTGTGTCTTGAAGTTATTATTCTTAATGTTATCATTATTGTTCTTTAAAAAAATGTATAATAATGAGAAACTGATGTTGGCAAAAGAGTGGGGAACTAAACTGCCCCCAAAGTTTCACCTGGTTTCTTTCTTTTGCATTAGTTTCCAAATTACTTTTGGGTAGCTTAACACATCTTTAATTTAAGGCCTAATTATTTTACATAATGCAACTCACACCTGTGGTGATAATGCTTTTACTAGCATTAAAACTAAAGACATCAAAGAATCATATCAGGATAACATGTCTATTTCTAATTTAATAGAATTGCAATTAAAGCAAATTTGATCTGAATGAAATCCCATCATAACTGGGGGTTTTTTTGCACAGTGAACGAAAATTATTCTCCCTTAAATTGAAGATTAATAACATGCTTTTAATGTTAAATGTAGCAATTCAAGCATTAGGTTGCAATTCAAGTTCAACATCACTGAACATTTTATAAACTTCACATTTTAACATCTCTGGGAAGCGCTCTGAGGTAAATGCATTAACGTTAAATGCATTAATGTTATTTTCCTTTATAAATGAGCTTATAACAGTGTTGTTACAATCATTTGAATATTTTAATGAAGAGATAATATAGGGAGAGTGCTCCATTTTCACAAGGTAATTGTCTCTTCCCTGAGTGGCTAAACTTGGGCAGAAAGTGGAATTTATCTCATTGAAATTCTATTAAAGCTGCATGGCTGTTGTTACTTGTTGGGAATCTCTCATTACCTGGAAACTGGGGCTTGTTGTTAATGCACTTCTGTCCCATGGTGTCCAGTCTTCTCCCTCCCTAGGGTGTAATCTTATCCTCCGGCAGGTGAGTCACAGCAGCAAACCTTGGTATTTTGCTCCATGTGCGCACTGGCTCAGCATTTAGAATTTAGCCAAATGGAGAATTCTGATTTAGATAAATTCAGACCGGGCTGGTAATAAGTAGTCTAAATTTGCGGTACAACCTAAAATGAGGAGAAGGTACACAATAGCTTTTAAATGTAGTTGATTACTTACAAAAATGACTTCAATTTTCTCTCCTTCATTGGATCTACTCCGTTTACAATGTAATATCAGATTCTCCTATCAAGATATGGTCTGTTTTCTCCTCCTTGAATCTGGGCTGGCCTCGTCATTGGCCTCGGCCAATGGAGTGTAGCAGAAGCGATGTCTTGCCTGAGTCCACCCTTGCTCTCGGACTCATGCCACCACCGAGAGAACAAGCCCAAGCTAGCCTACTAGAGGAGAAGATCCTGCTGGGGAGAACTAAGGTGTTCCACCCAAGTGTCAGCTAACCCACACCAGTAGAGACACCAAGTCAAAATGCAGCTGGTAACAATCAGGCTCATGAGGCAGTCCAGCCAAGTTTATAAAATCCACCCAGCTGAGCCCATCCTAACTCAACTACCTATACTTATGAGCTAAATAAATGGCTATTATTTTAAGCCAGTAGGTGTTAGGTGATTTGTTACTTAGGAACAGACAATTTTTACAATACCCCTACCTTTGTCAGAGTCTACCTGAATGATCGTTGATGAGCTATTAAACTCTTTCAGTTTTGTTTTTCCCCATTGTAAAATGAAAACAATGAGATTACCATCTAGGACTGTCCTGAATGAAAGGTAATAGACGTGAAATATTTCATATAGTACATGCCACAGAGGAGTGCTCAGAACGTTAGCTGTTATTGCCGCTGATGCTACCACAGTCCCTTTTCATGACATATATGCAAACATTTAAATTAGTGGTTGACAGCATGGGATCTGAAGCTAGGCTGCCACCACTGGGTTCATGACTCAGTTACTATTAGCTGTGTGACCTCGAAGAGCTTACTTAAAATTTCTATGCCTCAGTGACTTCATCTATAAATTGGGAGTAAGGGTAGTACCTACCTCAGAATGAATTAAATCAGGTAAAGTAGAGGAAGTGCTTAGATCCTAATGACTTATTTTAGACACTTAATAAATGTACTTTTATTATTAATAATAAAGATACATGTATTTTATAGGTCTCTCTATACATCTAAGTGGAAAAACCTCTACCCTCAGTAATGATCTTCAAAATTGAAATATGAGTATTTTGCTAATATTTATATTATGGAAATTGGCAAACATATACACAAGGAAAATAATATAATGACTTGATGTAACTATTACTGAAACTCAATAATTATCAATACATAGCCAATCTTCTTCTTCTCTCCCCTTATATACTCTTTAGTCTCTAGATCACTGTATCATATCATTTCATCTGTACATATTTCAGTATGCATCACTAAAATATAACCTTAAGAATAAATCACCATTTTCACACTTAAAAATTAACAGAAATTCATAATATAATCAGACGTCCCATTTGAGCCAAGAGTTTCCCCTCCATCTCTTCTATCTTAATTTTGTAATAAATTAGATTGTCATGTGGAATTTTCCTCAATCTGGGTTACTGATGACATCCTTATAGAGCATTTTAACTGGTTTCTCTATCTCCTGTGTGTCCTATAAATTTATATTTAGGGTTTCAGTTGTATTTGGTTCAGTGACTTTTTTGGTCAAGAAATTTATAGATGTCTTGAGTACTTACGTTAAAAGTCAAATAATGTCTGGTTCTCTCCAGTTTATTTGTGATGATCAACCATTTATGATTATTGACAAGATGCAAAAATTCATTAAATTTTCAAAGTTGTAATAGTTTAATTCTGCCTTCTCTGTTTGTTCACTAGAATATAACTAAATGAAAACTCCCTTCACAACTAATTACTTACCCTGAGATAACTCACGTGTTATTAGCATATCTCCACCTTGCTGTTTTTTTTTTTAGTTAACTATGTATTCTAGAGATAATTACATTGCAACAAATGATATATTTCTCTTTCTTCTTTACAGTTCCATAGAACTCCATTTGTGTGGATATACATGAATAATTCAATCAGGTTCTCATGGATGAACATTTGGGTTGTTTGTGTCCAATCTTTTGATATTGCAAATAATACTGTGAGAAATTGTTTGAGTTATGTAGGTATTTGGGGTTTGTTTGTTTGTTTGTTTGTCATGGTCCATTATTTATAGTCTATAGCTTTCAGAGCCTTGTTGGAGAGAGAGAATGTTGTTGGAATAAGTCTAGGGTACATGGTAAAGGTAGGGGTAGTCTGACATTCAGAGATCGTGTCACTCCAGCTTCCACTCTTCTCCAAGATCTCCAAATTTCCCTGATATAGCTGTGCACTCACTTGCCCTTTTGCTGAGATTTAAAAACTCTGGATCATGAGAAGGAAAACTGACTCATGGGGCAAGTGAGTGAATGCCCCTTAACTCAGCTTTCCCTCTCGCTCTGGCTTTGCTTTGTCTCGTCCTTTAGAAGAGTCTGCAAAGGAAAGTTGCCAGTGCCGCTCTTCAAAGTGTATAAAAGAAAAGGAAGTCAGAGCAAATGAGGAATAATGGTGGAGGGCGCTTCCTTATATGTTAGGGGGAGAGACACAAATACAGGAATTTGTGAAGGTTTTGTAACATTTTACTCAGAAATATCTGGACCTTCTCTGCAGGATTTTTCAGAAATCACAGTAGTTTAGGATTGGAGAAAATGTAGAGATTCAGCAGCTCAGTTCAGCCTCTCACCTAGTATATTTATCCTCAAACACATGGATGCTGTATAAATACCTAGAGCAAAGGTACTCTTCCTAGACATCATCAAAATAAAGGTCCTATTCTTCACTCAAGGATGAGTCCTTATTCCCAAGCCTGTAACTGTGTAGTACTTCTATCTGTATCAGTGGTAATCTTATCTTCAAGGTTTATCTTAGTCTTCTCCCAGGGTCCAGCTACTTAATAGCCAAAGTGTCTGTCTTGAAAGGGAACCCCGACCGTAGCCTTCAGGGCCGCCATGTGCAGCAGGCTCTGCTGTGTCCACCTCAGGCTAGAATTCACAGAGAATGAGGAATGTGTCTATTTGCCAATACAGATGACTCACCCTCATGAAAGGCCGAAACACAGATTCAAGGGGATCCAACATTGGTGAAGCAATTGGATATATGTGAGTTTGCATCTGTTAAATCATATTACAAAATAGATTACAAAATAAGTACAAGACTCTTGACAGTAAATCATCTTATGAACAGCTGCTCTTTTTCAAGGTATTATTTAATATGCTATTCCTGATCATTCTAATGGCCCCCAGTTATTGGGTTTCTACTTTGACAAGAGTTTAAAATGACATTCACACAAGCAATTCTGCAAGAAAACCAAAACTGGTTGAATTTTACAGATGAGGGCATATTAAGAGCTTGCCTAAATTTAGACAGAAATTGACCTAGTTCTTCCTGACTCCAAAGTCCCTTTTATCCATTGTTTTATGATCCTCTTGTAACTTCTGTTATGGATCCGAATTGGGCCTGGACCACGCACCTACCCCCAATTGACTTTTAAGCAATTAAGTCTGTAATCCTAAACTGGGTGAGAGGTTTCCATTAAACCTGTCTCGTTCCTGGCAGTAGTCTGCCAGCGGGAAACTGAAAAAAATAGGTAACATAGCATGCAGTACACTCGCTGCAGCATTTTTATGCAAAAGAATTCCTCTTAATTAAATGTCTTGCCCATGTTTTGATTTTTAATTTTCTTCTCTAATAACATAATGTACCTTTTAGAGCAAGGTTCAAATCAATATGACGTCTCAGTACCTCTTAGTCTTGTTAACTCAATTTAATTGTTACCAAATTACTTGTCATTTAATAAACATGCTTCCACTTTGAATCGGGGAACAACAGAGAAGTGTATGTCTCCACTCACTTTCTCCCTCTTTCTTTTGCTTTTTTCTGGTTGAATTGTTTTTTAATTGTTGTTCTATTACAGTTGTCCCAATTTCCCCCCCGTTGCTCTCCCCTGCCTCGCCCACCCCATGCCACGGTCAATCCCCACCCTGTTGTCTCTGTCTATGGGTCATTTATACCCGTTCCTTGACTAGGACCTTCCCCTTCTTTCCCCTTTTATCCTTCTCCCCCATCTCCTCTAGTCGCTGTGAGTCCATTCCTTGTTCCCATGCCTCTGGTTCTATTTTGGTTGTTTTTGTTCATTAGGTTTCTGTTATAGGTGAGATCATATGGTATTTGTCTTTTGCCACCTGGCTTATTTCACTTAGCATAATGCTCTCCAGTTCCATACATGCTGTCACGAAATGTAGGAGTTCCTTCTTTCTTTCTGCTGCGTAGTATTCCACTGTGTAAATGCACCACAGTTCTTTGATCCACTCATTTACTGATGGGCACTCAGTCTGTTTCTAGCACTTGGCTATTGTAAATAACGCTGCTGTGAACATAAGGGTGTATAGGTTCTTATGAATTGGTGTTTCAGGATTTTTAGGGTATAACCTCAGCAGTGGAATCACTGGGTCAAAAGGCAGTTCCATTTTTAATTTTTTGAGGAAATCCCATACTGTTTTCCACCATGGTTGTACCAGTCTGCATTCCCACCAACAGTGCACTAAGGTTCCCTTTTCTCCACACTCTTGCCAGCACTTGTGGTTTGTTGATTTGTGAATGATGGTCATTCTGACTGTGGTGAGGTGGTATTTCATTGTGGTTTTAATTTGTATCTCTCTGATAGATAGTGATGTTGAGCATCCTTTCATATACCTATTGGCCCTCTATATGTCTTCTGTGGAGAAGTGTCTGTTCAGGTCCTCTGCCCATTTCTTAAATGGATTTTTTTTTTTACTTCCTGGTGTTGAGTCTTAAGAGTTCTTTATATGACACCACAGAAATACAAAGGATTGTAAAAAATTACTATGAACAACTATATGCCAAGAAATTTGACAACCTGGGTAAAATGGACAAATTTCTAGAAACATATAATCTTCCAAAACTGAATCAAGAAGAAGAAAACCTGAATAGAATGATAACAACTTCTGAAATTGAAGCAGTAATCAAAAAACTCCCTGCACACAAAAGCCCTGGACTGAATGGCTTCACAGGTGAATTTTACCAAGCACTTAAGGAAGAACTAACTCATATCCTCCTCAAACTATTCCAAAAAATTCAAGAAGAGGGAAGCTTCCCAAACTCTTTTTATGAGACCAGTATTATTCTAAATCTAATACCAGATAAAGACACAACAAAGAAAGAAAACTACAGGCCAATATCACTGATGAACATAAATGCCAAAATCCTCAACAAAATATTGGCAAACCAGATCCAGCAATATAATAAAAAGATCATACACCATGATCAAGTGGGATTCATCTCAGGGATGCAAGGATGGTATAACATTCACAAATCAATAAGTGTAGTATACCACATAAACAAAATGAAAGACAAAAATCACATGATCATATCAATAGATGCTGAAAAAGCATTTGACAAAGTACAGCACCCATTATGATAAAAACTCACCAAAGTGGGAGTAGAAGGAGCATACCTCAATGTAATGAAGGCCATATGCAAGAAACCTACAGCCAACATCACACTCAAAGGGCAAACACTATAAGCTTTCCCCCCAAGATCAGGAACAAGACAAGGGTATCCACTTTCACCACTTTCACTCAACATAGTATTGGCAGTTCTAGCCACAGTGATTAGACAAGGAAACAAAATAAAAGGCATCCAAATTGGAAAGGAGGAAGTAAAGCTGTCATTGTTTGCAGGTGACATGATAGTATACATAGAAAGCCCTATAAGCGCCACCAAAAAACTACTCAGCCTAATAAGTGAATTTGGGCAAAAAAATGTGCATTATACATGGTAAAATATGGTAACATTTGGCAAAAGGGGTAGGAGAATGAAATGGAGTAAAAATAACCTCTTCAATAAATGATGTTGGATACAGATCCAGACTTTCAGCCAAGTGGAGGCATAGGTAGATACATTTTGTTTCCTCACACAACCAAAAGAAGGACAACAACAAATTTAAAAATAAAAAATAACCAAAACTGCCATAAAGTCAAACTGTATGGAAGTCTGACAATCAAGGAGTTGGAGAGGAAACATTCGTTCAGACCGGTGGGAGGGTTGGAGTCAGGAAGCTGGGCGGAGAGGAGCTGGCAAGGCGATGGCTGACGGGCCATGGCGGGCAAGGCAGTGGCCGGTGGACCAGGTGGTCCTACATTTGTGTGCAGATAAACCAGGAGGAACAACTGGGGAGTGAGAGAGATGTGCAACCCAGAGTTCTGGCACAGGAAAAGAAAGCTTCAAAACCTCTACGGGTAAAAACCTGTGGGAGTCGGGGCAGTGGGAGAAATGGCCAGTCTCACAGGAGAGTTCGTTTGAGAGACCCACGGCGTTCTAGAATGTACACAAACCCATCCACCTGGGAATCAGCACCAGAAGGGTCCAATTTGCTTGTGGGTAGTGGGGGAAGTGACTGAAAACTGGCCAAGAGCCAAGCAAGCAGAATTGTTCCGTCTCTGACCCCTCCCCCACATATAGTGCCACAAGGCAGTGACGCAAGTTTCCCCACCTTGGCGAATACCTAAGGCTCTGCCCCTCACAACATAATAGGCGCTCCAAGAGAAAAAATATATGGCCCAAAGGAAAGAACAGATCAAAGCTCCAAAAATAGAACTAAGCAATGGAGAGAGAGCCAACCTAACAGATGCAGAGTTCAAACCACTGGTATCTGGATGCTCACAGGAGTGGTTGAGTATGTTCACAATATGGGAGAAAAAGGGAAGGCTGTGCAAAGTGAAATAAAGAAAGATACACAGGGAACCAATAGTGAAATGAAGGAAACTAGGATTCAAATCAACTATTTGGAGCAGAAAAAAGAAATAAACATCCAACCAAAACAGAATGAAGAAACAAGAATTTTAAAAAATGAGGAGAGGCTTAGGAATCTTTGGGACAACTTTAAATGTTCCAACATCCAAATCCTAGGGGTGCCAGAAGGAGAAGAGGAAGAGCAAGAACTTGAAAACTCCTTTGAAAAAATAATGAAGGAGAACTACCCCAACCTGGCAAAGGAAATAGACTTCCAGGAAGTCCAGGAAGCTCAGAGAGTCCTAAAGAAGTTGGACCCAAGGAAGCACACCCCAAGGCACATCATCATTACATTACCCAAGATTAAAGAGAAGGAGAGAATCTTCAAAGCAGCAAGAGAAAAGGAGACAGTTACCTACAAAGAAGTTCCCATAAGACTATCAGCTGATTTTTCAAAAGAAACCTTACAGGCAAGAAGGGGCTGGAAAGAAGTATTCAAAGTCATGAAAGGCAAGGACCTACATCCAAGAATACTCTATCCAGCAACGCTATCATTTAGAATTGGACAGATAAAGTGCTTCCCAGATAAAGTAAAGTTAAAGGAATTCATCATCACCAGGCCATTAGTAAATGAAATATTAAGGGGACTAATCAAAGAAAAAGATGATCAAAAATATGAACAGTAAAATGACAACAAACTCACAACTATCAACAACTGAACCTAAAAAAACAAAAGCAAACTAAGCAAACTGATAGAACAGGAACAGAATCACAGATATGGAGATCACATGGGGGGTTATCAGTGGAGAGGGGGAGGGTGGAGAATGGGATTAAAGGCACAAGCAATAAGAAGCGTAAGTGGTAGGTACAAAATAGACAGGGAAGAGGTTAAGAATAGTATAGGAAAGGGAGAAGCCAAAGAACTTATATGTCTGACCCACGGACATGAACTAAGTCGGGGAGTGCTGGTGGGAGGGGGGTGCAGGGCTGAGTGGAATAAAGGGGAGAAAAAATGGGACAACTGTAATAGCATAATCAGTAAAATATATTTAAAAAAATAAACCATGTTGGGAGAACTGGAATGGTACATGCAAAAAAAGAAAAAGAAAGAAAGAAAAGAAAAAGAAACTAGACCACCAACTTACACCATACACCAGAATAAATCAAAATGGATAAAAGACTTAAACATAAACTGTGACACCATAAAAGTCCTAGTGGAAAACATGGGGGGTAAAATGTCAGATATCCCACGCAGCAATATTTTCACTTATATATCCTCTAGAGCAAGGGAAAGAATAACAAATGGGTCTACATCAAATTAAAAACCTTCTGTGTGACTAAAAAAAATCATTAAAATGAAAAGGAAGCCAACAGTATGGGAAAACGTATTTTCCAATGATACCTTGGACACGGGCTTGATCTCCCTCTCTTTCCTGATGATGCTTGACAGAGTGTGTGGGTGCTCACTGATTTCCACGTAGCCTCCTTCTGACCCAAATGTCCCTCTACTACCTGCCATTTGTGTCTCATTTTGTATAATGAAAAATCAACACAAGAATGTCCTCTTAGCCACACAGCTTTGTTCTTTGGTTTTGTGTTGCTGTTGTTTCTGAGTGGCACTTACCCACCTCATAGTTTATAACAAAGTGTGAAAATAATTTTAGGTCCTATATGGGTATGAGATACCTGCTTTTCTATCTTCAGCAGCACTTGCTCATACTCCGTTTTCTCACCCAATAGTCATCGCAAGGTTTCTTTCAGAACCCTCTTATTGAGACAGAATTTTCTCTACCCCCCGACCCCTGCCACACTTCTAAACACTTAAAAACAAACCTGCACATAACAGAGGTTAGTTAGGAAGCAAAGTGTGCAACAACGGCTTTCACGGTGGCTTTTATCTTCAGAAATGTTAATTTTTTGGGGGGGATGCACCATTGAAGTGAGACCTCGAATTGAGAATTTATACCTTAAGCATAAACTCAGCTTTTGTCAGGTTTAGCCCAGATTCTGGTATCAGCCAGAGGAAAACAAATGAGCTTGACAAAAGAACTTCCCCCTCCCTGGACCTTCATCAATACATATTTAAAATGGGTTTTGTGTGGAATAGATCCACAGTTCTCCCAGAAGTGATTTTTGTGTTCACCGGCAATGGATAAAATCTGTCTTTATAATGAGTGATGCAGGTGGTGAACCATAATGTAAGAATCCTGTGCTTGGTGATCTCGAAGTTCCATTCCAGCCAACAAGTCTGTGGGCACACTATTCTGTAAAGAACGAGAAGATATGCGAGGTCCCAGCCCAGAACCCAAGACAGCCAACAAGTCAAAGAGCAGTAACTAAGTCACCTACAAAATGTGCTGTGTTCCAACTTGACTGAAATTGTGTTTCTTCAGGAGAAGGGATCGTTAGCCTCGCGAAGGCAGGTAGCATCTTTAGCTACAAAAACTATTTGAGTTTCATGGACAGAATAATCCCACCTCTACCCAATAATCGAGGATGCTTTTTCAGCTAAGTTGTTGTACCAGAGTTACTAAAATTGTGGTGACAATAGCTACAGTTTATTAGCTATCCAGAGGCAAATCGTTTGACATTTGTGTATTCATTCTTTTTTCATTTACCAACCAGCTCTACCAATAATACTTCTTAAATGGGGCTAGTAAGAGGGTTAAATAAATTTATATATAGTGCTATGATTTTAGATGCTATCATTAGTATTTAAAACATTTTTCAGATGAGAAAGATGAAAACCTCAGAGCCGTCTCACCCCAAATCCTCTATTCATTTCACCTCACTGAAGTGCAGATCCGTGCAGGGCCCGTGGGCTTCCTTCTGTCCCTCATTATTCTCTTTAGGAATCTAAGGGCTGGAATAACCCTCCAGTGCGACAACAGCTGGCTGGACGGAGAGCTCCATGCCAGCCATGGATTTTCAGCACTCAGAAACACTTAATCTTATTTAATCAGATTTACTGATCATTGATTTAAGATGTTTAAGTATCAATGGGTAGAAAATGCATTATTTTAGTTTGTTGAAAACTAAAATTCCCCTTTGTCCCACCCACCAGAAAAAGTACTGGTATATCTGAGAGGCATGTCCAGAGGACACGTCATCTCCTCACCTCACACTGCCAGGCAGTTGTCACAAAAATAAAACCTGATATGGGACATTGATTTCTTTATGTAAAGAAATTCAGTAAAAGGGGATTTTAGGACCATTCTAATATAACCTGTCTTACTATCTATAAAGTGAAGTGAAGTTTCAATCTCTCTCTTTTTTCATAGATTAATTTTTTCTTATCAGGAAAAAATGAAACATCTGTCACCATCCTTCATTTCTGTAAACATCGACTGAGTGCCTGTTACCTGTCTATGATGATACAGTGGTACAGACACTTCTGACCTCAAAACATTCTTCTAATAGAGACCAAAAGTAACCAATCCATCAAAATAACATGTGAAAAAAGGATTATAGCAAATAGTTATTGAGCACCCTTTTTTTCACCCATTTCTGTATTAAGAGCCACTGCATGCATGACAAGATAGTAAGTAGAGCTTTGTTTTATTAAAAGATGAAGGCCTAAGACAGTAAGTGCCATGATTCTCACATCACTAAGTGAGATTTTGGACCTCATGGAGGTGTACAGAGGAATGGGAGAGCAACTACTTTCCCCTGGCACACATGAAACATTTACAACAAAAGTAACTGTGCACTGGCCATAAAGTAAGCAACACCAGTTCCAAATAACTGGTGGTATAAGGACCACATTTTTCAGACTATAATGTAATTAAATTAAAAATTTGTTATCGAAGTTAACTAAAATAAATATAGATTAAGAAATTTTAAAGATTACTTCTAAACCACCCAAAGGTCACAGAAAAAAGCATACTGGGTACTTTCAAAATATTTAGAATAGAATTATAATGAAAATACTAGATATCAGAAGATAAAGGATAAAGCTAAAGTGATACCCAGAGGAAAATATAGCCTTGAATTTTATGTATACATAAGGCTTGTCCGGGAAACGTCCAGCCATTGTTATTATAAGGAAAATGGCTTGTGCAACATCGATGTAAACTGACAGCCAAGGAGAGTGGACTGGAAGGTACGTTTTTGAACAGTGATGACTTCACTGTACTAGTGATCATGCTATCGAGTGAGCATGGGGACCGTGTGGCCATTGCATTAAAAATGACTGAGTGAGTAGAGCAACGAATCTGCAACTAATTTTGTGTTAAGCTTCAACATTCCTCTGCAGAAATTATTCAGATGACTCGGAAGCCTTTTCAGGATGATACAATGAGTGCAGTGAAAATAAAAGTGTGGCAAAATGCTCCAGAGATGGTTGGGAATCTATGGAAAGTGGTCCACGTTCTGCAAGACCTGCAACAAGCAGAACACCTGAGAATGCTGAACGTGCATGGGCTGCAATCAACAAAGATCGGCCACCCAGGTGACTCAGCCCTCTACACCCCAGATTTGGTGCCCTGCTACTTCTGGCTTTTCCCAAAACTAAAATCACCTTTGAAAACAAAGAGATTTCAGACTGTCTATGACATTCAGGAAAATGCGACAGGGCAGCTGATGGGGATTGGGAGAACTGTGTGAGGTCCCAAGGTACCTACATTGAAGGGGACTGAGGCATCATTGTCCTCTGTATAATGTTTCTTGAATCCTGTATCTTCTTCAGTAAATGTCTGTTTTTCATAGTACATGGATGGATACTTTCTGGACAGACCTGGTGTATATGTGTGTGTATGCATATAATGGGCTTGACACCTAACTTTAAAAATATGGAAAATAACCAACATAATAAACCCAAAAGGATTAGAAAAGGGGAAATAAAGTTGAAAGCAGAAATAAAAGATATAAGAAACAAAAATTACCATAGGAAGGATCACAAAGGCAAAAGTTGATTTTTTTAGAAAAACTCATAAAATTGACCAAGCTCCTTCACAATTTTTTTTTAAAAAGGAAAAATGAGGTCACAAATACATACTGTTAGAAATGAAAAGAGACATCACCACAGAGGCCAGAGATGTTTAACATGTTGCCACTATTGGTGAAGAGTACGGTCACCGCCAGGAAGGGGAGCAGTGGGCATCAGGACGCACCAGGGGAATACCTCCTCGCTGTAAACGTTTCCCTGCTCTTTAAATACTTACAGCTGCTGTTCATTGCCCATTAAAAAATAAAATTAATACAAGATTTGCCTTCTTTAAAAGAGATTTTTTAAAAAGCACTGCATGGTGATTTTCCCCTTACAAGGACTTGACTGTGGAATATTATGACCTATGCTGACAATGACCCTGTGAAAGGGATTTCCTGTTTTGTGACTGATGAAATTAAGATTTAGAAACAGCAACACACATGGCTAAAAGTAGAGAATCAGGATTGATATTTACTATTTTTTAACACTTAACTGTGAAAATTTTTAAACAATAAAGTTTGAAAAAAATTGTACAATAAATGCCATGAATATACCACCTAGATTCTATAATACAATTCTTACTATATTTGCTTTATCACACAACTAGAGGATAAAAATTTGAACTATAAATTCCATACTGTTTCTACCACACTAAAACGAAAAGATTTACTGTTACTAAGGCATTTGTGTGTGTCATAAAGCCAGATAACTGTTTCCAAATGTTACTTTTAGATATATACAGAGTATTGCCAGCATCTCTGAAACAGGCATATAGCTTCCTAAAGTATCTTGAAAGAAACTATAGTCCTTTTACTATTTCTATTCTGCGTGTTGATCATACATAATGTTTATGTTTCTCCTCCTTTCTGGCTTATTCTTGACAATTCCAGCCAGTTTCATTCTTTTCTCTTATTCCCATCTATTTGCATCCTTTTGCAGGAATGAGGAAAATTTTCTCTGCCTCCTGCAAACCCAGGATGGGCTAAGTAAGACGGATGGCAACATTAAAATTCCTTTGGTGGCTAACATTTAATTTCCCTCAGGACTCAGCCATGGTTATATTCTTATGACATTATTTCTATATATTCTGGAAGCAAATATAGACTATTTTTGCCCTGAGCTACACAGTGCTGTGATGGCGTGAACTTGACTGAACTAAGGGACTCACAGATAGCTAGTGAAACATTTCTAGGTGTGCCTATGAGGGGGTTTCTGAAAGACATTAGCATTTGAATCATTAGACTGAGCAAAGAAGATCACAGTCACCAATGTAGGTGGGCATCACCCAGTCAGTCCATCAAGCCAGTGGGCTTGAACAGAACAAAAAGGCCACGGAAGTGGGAATTTGCTCTCTCCTTTAGCTTGGACATCCATCTTCTCCTGCCCTCAGACATCAATGTTCCTGATTCGCGGGTCTTCTTTGGGTTTAAACGGAACCACATCACTGGTTTTCCTGGGCCTCCAGCTTTCAGATGGCCGACTGTGGGACTTGTCAGCCTCCATAATCAGATGAATCCATCTCTCCTAGTAAATCTCTAGCTATTTATCTTTATATATCCTACTGGTTTTTGTTTCTCTGGGGAACCCTGACTAATACAAGTGCCTTTTTTTATTGTTGTTTTAATTGGCCATATTTTCCAAACTTATAGGAAGGGTGATTTTAAAATTTTTTCACATAGATAATGTTTTACTAACCTTAATCTCATCATTCATCAAACATTTATTGAATATCTACTATGAGCTAGCCACTGTTATAAGTAGTAGGGTTACATTTTTTAACTAACTAAATAACTAACTAAATAAATAAAACATGGTTACCACCATCAAAACTAATTGTCATCTGTATTTACAATGTAGGCATTATTAAATTTTTTTTCAGATGAGAAAAATGTAGCTCAGGGCTGTCAAAACTAGTCTAAGATGACCTAAATAGGAGAAGTCACAGCAAAGATAGAACTCAGAGCTCACTATCTCTAAACCTGAGATTGTTTAATGACACACAGATGCTTTTTATACCACCCTAAAAATTAATGCTGAAGTTCAAGTTTAAGCCAAACTTTGTTCGAAGCAGGGCAAACTAGAGCTACAGCCTCCCTTTGCATGATCATTCAGCTAAGAATGTTGTCTTCCATGTTTAAGGTTATGAAACAGTAAAAACAACAATAGAAACAAAAGAGTAAGCAACAAACGTGTATGTGGCCCTGCAAAACACAAAATATTTACTACCTGACCCTTCAGAGAAAAAATTTGCCCATACCTATCTTGGAGTATCTGAAATAATTCATTTGTCGCTTGTTTGCTTGTTTGTTTTAATAATGTGGCTCATAAGCTTCATAAATAACCACCAATGTCCATTATGTCACCCACTGCTTCCTGAGTAAATAAATGCCCGCTCACAGCCTTCCTTGGGAAGGTGGCTTCACACACTGTTATCTTTCCTGATGAGAGGACAAACTGATCAGAGGTAAAGTGGGTGAAGAGGGAAGACATGCTGTTTGTTTAAAGCGCCATCACCAGCTAATGGAATTTCTCTCTCCCAAGTTATTGAAATCTGTGTGGGAGAGGGGTGGTTTGATGGAATCAGCACTTTCAGAGACTTCGACAGCAACTAAATTGGAAAAATGCACCAAACCTCGGGTTTCAGCGGGCTATCGACTTAATATAGATTGAGTCAGGAAGAAAAATATTGCACAGTGTGCAGTTTGCACGTCCCATCATCTCATTAAAGACTGTGCTATGGATAACATTGTGCCTGTTTCGCCGCAGCTCCCAGCTGAGGGAATCAGTCATGCAAGGGGTAATAATATACCATTTCATGGCACTTTGGAGGAACGGCCATAATTCAGCATGAAAACCAGCTTTGATTATTATTTACAAAAATAAAGACTGCCCACGCCTACAGGCACTTGGCTTTCGCCCCGCTGGCCACTCCCATCTCTATCTTCTTGTGGACGGCCCACTCAGGGAGATGATAACAAATAGTGGTTTCACAGTCTCTCCCGACCTGCCAGCTGCCCCATTATTTAATTACAGTTTTCTAGCTTCAGCACTTTGCCCTTACCTGGGAATGTAAGTGAAATGTGTCAGAAAAAAAGAAATAAATTACAAGCTAAATCAATAGGAAAGAACCTCGCAAATTGGCATCACAGAGGATATCTGTTTATCCAAAGGCTTTCAAAGTCATTTAGACCTTCAAGGGGAGGAAAAAAAAAGACAAGAATAGGGTGAGTTGGATGGGTGGTGGAAACACGAGGGAGATATTTATGTGCAGACAGCCCCAACCCGGGTCTGCCTTGGCTTCATGCAGAGCCCCTGAGGTGAGCCTTCATGTTGTACTCCAACGAAGGCACCAAGATGCGGTTTCCTAAGTGGAAAATTTTAAAGTAATTTTTTTTACCTTGAGAGAGAGGTTTCCTTCTATTTAATGCTTAGTCAGGCAAGACAACAAATCTCAAAAACAAACAAATTGAAGGCGCTTCTTCCAAAACTCCACTCAAACAGAAAGGGCGCTGGGAGAAACCACCTCTTCTGCTTGGTTCAAGCTTGAAGAAGGGTTGGGGTGAAATCCTGTTCCTATTTCGGAGAGTAACAGCAGCCTCCCTCATGTCCTTAAGGCATTTTGATTGTTATTTTTACAGATAAAGCAGAATTGAAATGTTGAGGGTGTATACGAGTAATGATTCTGTACCCAGGTGCAATATGTGTGGTTTTTTCCCACAAACCATCAAGCAATTCTCAGACTCCCAGTGGGTGTCCTACAATTTAACTCAATTCTGACACTATCAACCCAGAGATAGCATCAGATCCCACAGGTTAAGGGTTCAGTCTCATAAATCTTCACACACACACGCACACACACACACATACATACACACACATTTCAGATGCCTGCCACAAGCCCAGGTTGTCACATGTACTTCTGACCAACCAGCTCTCAATTGGGGGTTCCAGCGCTTCTGTCCTTGGGTTTGATTAATTTGTTAGAGCAGCTCACAGGACTCAGAGAAGCATTTTATTTACTAGATTACTGGTTTCTTATAAAAGGATAGAACCCTGGAACTGTCAGATGGAAGAGATGCACAGGGCAAGGTGTGGGGAAGGGCGAGGAGCATCCATGCCCTGTCTAAGTATACGTGTTGACCAACCCAGAAGCCCTCCAAACCCAGGCCTTCAATTTTGTATGGAGGCTTCATTACATAAGTGTGATCGATTAAATCATCAGTCACTGGTGACTGAGTCAACCTTCAGCTCCTTTCTCAAGGGGGTGGGACTGAAATTTCCAATGATCCAACCACACTGTTGGCCCCTCTGGCAATCAGTCCTCATTCTTAATTGTTTTCCAATGTCACATCATTAACATAAAGTAAAGCGTGGTTGCAAAGAGTTTGTTATGAATAGCAGGACTCATCGCTCAGAAAATTCCAAGGGTTTTAGGATTTCTCTTCCAGAAATAGAACAAAGATCTCATATATATACACACAGACACACACACACACATACACACACACACACAAATATGTGTATATATATATATGCAATATATATATATATTTCTTATTATAAATCACAATACAACCACATGTATGTATGAAAGTGTTTCCAAACCCTTTAAGTTCTACCTTCAATTAAGGAGAGATTGGAACTTCACCTCCTGCATATCCCCAATAAAGACAGTGTATTAGTAGAGAGATATTTATCTCTAAGAGGAAAAAAAACCCAACTCAATTTAGCTGTAAGGAATAATAATACCATCAACTGGGGAGACTGGTTAGAATTCCAGGGACGTTGCTAACTTTATGGAGTTCTGGGACTTGGTTTCATCTATTTCTCTTCTCTCCTTTCTTCTCGCATCTTCTCTAGTGCTCTCCTTCCTCTTCCCAGTTTAGTGGTTTTCTCTGTCTTGATTTCCCCTTTATGTTTTAAAAGGACTTCTACCAAGAGCTGAAGTCAGCTTCAAAGAGCTGCAAGATACCATTACCATAGTTGAGGATTCCCAAAGGAGACTAAGAGTTTTTCTCCTAACAGCAGAACACGAACTCCCATGGAAACTTGATGAGTCACCCTGCTTGGGTGACTGTCCTGCTTTTTGAACATTCACTGTGCTACAGAGGATGAATACTCACCTCTGAAGCAGAAGAATAATGCCCACATCATAAGGCAATTGTGATGATTAAATGAGCTTCAAGCTGTAAAAACACAGACACAGTGCAACCTACAGTGAGCCAATCCAGGTCTTATAGGCATTGCATTAATTTTGGACCCACTAGACCTCTCTTTTCTCCACTAATTAGAGTGACCATCTGTCTCAGCTTGCCTGTGACTGAGGAGTTTCTTGGGACATGGACTATTAGTGATAAATCTACCCAATTTGGCCAGGACTGAAGGGTATTCCTTTTCAATACTTTCAACACTAACACTGGGAAAGTTCTGAGTAAACAGGGTTGGTTGATCACCCTTCCCCTGATTTATATCTCTTGGGTTTTCCCTCTTTATTATGAATCATTTACTGTTTCATAATGGAGGGGAAAAAAACTATTCTTTTCTTTTGCTATGAGAATGGTAAAATTTCCATTTAGGAGAGCCAAAACTCAAAATAAAACCCGTTTCAAAAAACATTATACCCCTAGGGGATCTTTTTCATACATGCCTTTAAAGAATGCCTAAGAATTATATACACACACGCCTTGCTCCTGAAGTGATATATCAATAATGCTGTCATCTCTTTCGAGTTTTGACATTACATAGATCAATAGCAAATTAAAATCACATGGTAGTCATAATAGCTGCATTCTTAGGATTAGTTTTTAAATCAAAGGAAACATTTACTGAAGAGAAATTTTAGAATATATTTTAGGCATCACATGTTTAGGGGCCTTGTTATTTTCATGGAGATCAAAATCAGAATTAAAATGTAAACAAAATGAAAATTGTTTTAAATGTTGTATATGTTGCTGGAAGAATACCAGCTGGAAAACAGCGTTGTAGAACAGTTATAATGCTAAAGGAAAAGAAAGGATGAGGGAGAAGGAGAGGGAAAAGGGAAAACAGAGAGAGTGAGAGGAAGGATAATGGGGAAAACTGAAAGAGGGCAGAAGAAGACATGACAGGAATAGAAAAAACATAAGGAAATGAAAAGAGAGAAAGTACAAAGAAGACAAAACAGAGCAAAAGAGATGTCGGAGAGAAAAAGAAAATCTCCTGGCTCCTCTTTTTAAACCAAACTCTAGGGAACACCTTGCATTCAGATAATGTTTATTTTAAAAATTGTATCATATTTTTCTTAGAGAAGTTGTAATTTAAATCTCTTAATGAGATCTGGGAATGCCTTTATCCTTTCAATGAAAACATCATTTATTTGGAGGAGGATTGTAGCAAGGATTTTATTTAGAAAGTTACATTTAAGAAGTCAAATCCCTCAGGTGTTAAGTATCTCCAAATATTGGAAACTTACTAAATGTATCAGAAAAAGGGAAAATTTCATTCAGTATGTTCAATCCATGTTGCTTAAGAGCTTTCAATAGTACTTCTGAAAAAAATTAATGAGCTTGTTTCTGACTTTGTGCTTAGAATATGATGCTGCAACGCTTTGAGGTAGAGCAACCGTATTGTGAGCATGAAGATCAGGGCCGTGTTGTAAAGATGCATAAAAATTATATATATAGAAGTAACCTTGCTCCAGACGACACTGGGGATATACTGTATTAGTCCTAACTGCACAAACTCAGGCATCTTTATACATGATAAAAATGAACCCTGTCTTCCGCTTTTGAACATGAGGGCATAAGAAGGACTAGTCTCAGTCTCCCCTTGTATGATAGACAATAAGTTAGAATATGTATAGAGTATATGTATATTATATACATAACAATTATAGAAAAACATATTTAACATTATATCTATATCATTCTTACAACTACGTTCAGACATTCAGATGCCAAATGATAGATTGCATAGGTCTGGGGTCTTAGACAGAAGGGAAAAATATGAGTTGAGCCCTAGCTTTCTCCGTTCTCCATGGAACAAATGTCCAGGTCATGGACACAGGGAGAAAAACTCAGAAAAACTCCAGTGGCCTCACTGATATAAGATGGAGCTCAACAAATATTTGGGGAAGGCTGATGAGTCTGGAGGTTGTGAGGAACTGTTTTGGGAAGAAAGAGTTATGCTGTTAATCAAAGGGTGCAAAGTTTCAGTTATGTAGAATGAGCAAATTCTAGAGTCTAATGTGCATCCTAGTGATGATAGTTAATATGCTACTGTATTTTGTAAATGAAATTTGTTAAGAGTAACTCTTAAATGTTCTACACACACGCGCGTGCGTGCGTGCACGAAAGTAAACTATGTGAGGTTACAGATACGTAAATAAGCATGATGTAATAATCATTTCACAATGTATATGTATGGGGTACATCCTGAATACATAATTTTTAAAAATAATGAAAATAAACATATTTAAATATCGGAAGTAGATGTCTCTTCTAAAAATGATGTTTTCTCCAAATTAAGTTGTTGGGAGTTGGTAGTAAAATATTTTCTTCTTCTTACAAAATAAAAGAAGAAGAGAGTTATGCTGAAAATGAAGCCTCATCTGTATATGGGGTCCTTTGTGTCTTTATGAAGCATGAGGCCACACAGGTGTAGAGGAGACTCAACAAAGTCTAGGCAGAAAACAGGGGAATTGCAAACAGAACAATATTCCCAATGAGCACAGAGTGTGGGGAGATGTTCAAGCATTAATAAAAAAAAAAGGGAGAGTCTTTGTTGATTATCTGGGGCATTCAGTGAAGATGCCAGAAGGTTCATAACTTAATAATAACGCTGAAATATCTCTGAAGTTAAGATTTTCCAATACTTGCCCCAGGAAAGCTGGACCATAAAACAAGTCTTCACATATTTACAAGGATTTGAATGTAAAGAATTTGACAACATCATAAATGCAGCCCTGGTGGCATTTGTTTTGTAGAAACTGACAACCTGATCCTGAAATTAATGTGAAAATTCAAAAGATCTAGAGTAATCTTAACAATTTTGAAAATGAAGAACTGAGCTGGAGGACTTTCGTTACTTAGACTTATTATTAAGCCATAGCAGTTGAGGCAGTGAGTAGAAATAAAAATAGAATAGAAATTGGCAAGAGGTTGAGTGTATAGGTCAAGGCAACCAAATAGAACATTCATAAATATAGTGCATATCAATTGATTCTCAACAAATGTGCTGAGGTAATTCAGTATGGGAAAGAATAATAGTTTCAGTAAATGTTACTGGAACAACAGGATATCCATATGGAAAAAGATGAACTTCACACTGTATAAAAGTTAACTAAAAGTGGATCTTACACCAGAACCTAAAAGCTAACACTATAAAC
The DNA here is from genome assembly GCA_004026545.1 of Mormoops blainvillei. NCBI lineage: Eukaryota > Metazoa > Chordata > Mammalia > Chiroptera > Mormoopidae > Mormoops > Mormoops blainvillei. Next base: position 130,918 of record PVJD01003281.1, on the reverse strand, counting down.
TTTCTAAAAGAATAGATAGGATAATTTTTTATAGGTCTGGGGTAGACAAGATTTCTCTGGAAACAAAACATATGAACCAAAAATGAAAAACAATGATAAGTTGGACATAATCAAAATTAAAGTCTTTTGTTCTTAAATAGTCACTGTTAAGAGAATGAAAAGGCAAGTCACAAACAGAGAATATATTTCAAATATGCTTGGGTATATTCGAATATACATTTGCCATATTGACAAATACTGAAAATATTTTAATACATGTATATATCTTTTTCATATATATGTGTGTGTGTGTGTGTGTGTGTGTGTGTGTGTGTATCAGTCTTAACAGCCAATAAGATTAATAACACAATAAAACATAGGCGAAAGTTCTGAACAGATATTTCACCAAAGACCTAACAATGACCAACAAGTACATGAAAAATGGTCATTATTATTAGCTATCAGGGAAATGAAAATATTCAAACCACAATAAGATATTACTGCCTACCAATAAGAATGGCTAAAATTTAAAAGGACTAACAATACCAATCACTGGCACAGATATGGAGCAATTAGAAGTCCCAGGGAATGTAAATTATATAATACTTGGAAAACATTTTTCAGGGTTCTTATAAAATTAAGTAAGTTTAAGTAAAATTAAACTTACTATATGACCTAACAATTCCACTCTCAGAAATTCATCCAAAATAAATGAAAGCATATGTCCACACAAAGACTTGCATGTGAACATTTATAGCATCTTTATTTATATTACCCTAACACCAGAAACAACCCAGTGGCCCATCAATAAATGAATAGATAAACAAACTGTGGTATATCTATGCAATGGGACACTATACAGCTACAGGAATATTAAACATTATGCTGACACAAAACACTACCAACTAAACAAAACCATTCTATGGAACCCTAAAAAAGACAAACACAATCTCCACTGACAATAATCAGATCATTTGTTGCCTGAAAGTGAGAGTAGGCTGGGGAAATTACTGAAAAGAGTCACAAATGGACTTTTTGTGTTTACGAAAATGTCTGGATATTAATTGTGGTTGTGATTATATCACATTTATATTTGTCAAACTTCATGAAATGTATGCTTAAGATGGGTGCATCTTATGTGCGTAAATTTTATCTCAAAGTTAATTAAAACTTATGTGGTGATAGATGACCTAGCTGCAGACCTGTTCATCAGGATATGAAACAATATAAAATTTGATCTCATTTGTAGTAAACATACCTACACACACAGAGTTAAGAATGAACGTAAAGGATCCAGAATGAAATATTTAAAATTATTTTGCATAGGTGGCAGGATTTTGACTCTTTTATTTCCTGTTAAAATGTTCTTATTTTTATGTTTTCTATAATAAATGTCATTTTCATAATTTGAAATAATAATAGAATTGCTTTATTTTCTTACACACAAGTATGTCACAGCATCTCATGATTGGTCCCATTTTACGTTCCTGGTTAAATTCTGTTTAGGACTCGGATGACCCTAGTCACTGATTAAACTCACTAATGTTAAATGCCTCTTCCATTTCTGTCATTTGCAGTGGTGTTTTCTCCTCTGACTCAATAATCAATAGTTTCCAGTGTCACCTCCCCAGGACATGGGCTTTCACTGCAGTGCATCAGTGTTACCAGGAGGCCTTGCGAAAACCCAAATCGCTGGGACCTCTCCCGGAGTTTCTGATTCAGTAGCTGTAACTCAAGGAGAGCCAAAGTGTAGGTTTACAGATAAATCATGAATGATTGCCACTTGGTAATAAATGGTAGATATCAATTTCGTACTGTGTTTCAAGTCACGAACTAGAGGCTTGCCTGTTTTCTTTATTTAGTCTGGGGATAGAATCTTAATTCAAAAAATATTACTATCCTTATCATTATCGTCAATGAATGTAAGAAAAATAACCCAAATACAAGTTACCAATAACACCTACAAATGCAGCCCTATGCTTGAAAAGGTAGACTAATTCATAATCTATAGAAACTACATAAGCAACTTACAGTAATTGAGTAAAAAATTGGCTTTTTTTGGAGACATGTTCTGAACTCATTATCTTTTTTGTATTTATTCTTCTCATTACACAGCAGTCACTTCATCGATAGCACTTTAAGCTAGGTTTTAAATTCTAGAATAGTAAATATAACTCCATAAATACCCAGTGTCCTCATAGTGTTTTCCCACCCTGATTTCTCCCATACCCAACACAGCGCTTGGCACTGACTTATAGTGACAACAGATAATGTGTATTAAGAGCTTGCTATGTCCAAGCACTGTTCTAAAGACTTCACATATGTTGATTCATTTAATCTTCATAACCACATTGCAGGGAGGTACAATTATACCATCACAATTATAACGTCCCCATTTTATGTTTTGTTTCTTGAATTTTCTCTCATTTTGAGGAGCCAGCACCTTACCTAACTGCCTGGCCTTGGATCAATATGTGAGCCTCACAACTCATTTTCTTTCCATTCTACCATTTCGCTTCCTCAGAAAAACATGGCAGGAGAATTTGCAGTAGTGGGCTTTTATATTTAATGAAAAAAATGGGACTTTGAGGAGAAATTTTAAGAGTAATTTTAAAAAGTGTAACATTCCAAATCCAAAGCTCTTGAAATAGTGGGAAGTGGTTGAAGACTGAGTTTCTTAACATACTGGATGGAAATTTGGAAATGATTTTTATTTAAACATTAAAAAAATGAAAAGATGGCACCCCCATGAAACTCTTGGAGGGGGGATATGGGTTTATCATTCCCGTCCCCAGGACAGGCGAGGGCACCTGGCACCTAGACCTCTACTGTAGTACCCTGAGCTCAGGAATATTGGACTTGGTTCAGAATACAGAAGTTTGATTTGGAATTAACTTGAATTTTTAAAAAAACTTTGAGCTTTATTGAGGTATGAAGGTCAAATAAAAATTGTGTACAATTAAGGAATATCCATCACCTCACGAAGTTACCGTGTGTGTGTGTGTGTGTGTGTGGTGAGAACTTCTGAGATCCACTCTCTTAGCAAATTTCAAGTTTACAATACATTATTAACCATAATCACAATACTATACATGAGGTTCCCAGGACTTACACACCTTCTAACTGAGAGTCTGTATCCTTCCACCGACCTTTCTGCATTTTCTCCCAGACTCTAACCCTTGGCAACACCCTGCTGTGCTTCATCAGCTTCAATGTTCTGAGACCTTCTTGACTTGGGTGACTCTTCTTTGAGGTAAATATCAGATATAATTTTAGGTAAAACTTCTATCATCTTTTCTTAGTGTACATGGACTGCCCCTGATCCCACTGATGGGGAGGGAGAGGAGTGTAAAGAAGACTTAGATGTAGATATATTAATACATAAAGAGAGATGCAAAATACTCATCAGAAGAAAACTCAAGGTGGTTATGGTGCATGTAGAAAGAGGACGTCGCTCTGTGATTGAGGGCTCAGAGAATAACTGAACATCTGAAAGGAGTCCTGAAGTAGGTTAGTAACTTAGAAGAGGAGGAGAAAGGATGACCAGGCAGAGAGAGCCGCGTGGACAAAGGCACAGAGGCAAGAAGTAACAGGTGGTATTTGGGAATCAGAAATTTCTTGAACCTGCTGGAGGAGTAAAATTTGTGGCAAGCCATGGGGCTGGAGAGGGGTGAGAGCCAGCTCATGAAAAGCTTTGCATCCCTTCATCTTGAATACAGGACTACACGAGAGGATGAGAGGGCCATCTTCCAAGTAAGCCCCTTGCTTGGACCGTCCCTAGGGAGGTGCCTCTAACACAGCAGGACTGCGTATGCAGCCAGTATTTGAAAAGCTTTTCCTTCATGTTTCTTGATAAAGAAGGTTTTGCAACATCACTCACTACATTAAAATGCTTTCTTAGCTTCAGGGGACTGAAAGCATTTTTATTATGTTCCAACATTATTTATCCTTCCTGTACACTAGAGTGAAAAGCAGAAATCCAAAGAGAGAAATCCTTCTAATGTCTAAAACATAGCCGTGGTCCATTTGTCTGCCATTGCAGAGGTAGAGAGATGACAAAAATCATGACAGAGGGCTGGTGCCTGTCCCCCATCCTCCTAGGACACAGGAATGGGTGGAGACAAGCCTCAGGGACATATCCACTACTCAAAATTGAGCCCTCATTCTCACCCACGTCTCAAAGCTCTATTTCAACAGAACACATCTCAGACCTGCCTTCCCCTAAGAAGCCCCGTCCATTCAGGTCCCCTTGCCTGCAAGCTCATCCAAGGGCACTCTTTTATCAGAAAGAAAATAATGTCGCAGGTATAATAATTAAATAGTGTCAGTGGACACTAATGTATTTGCAGGAAATATATAAATTCTTATTTTACAACAGAAATTAATTTTTATCAGTCTCCAAATTGCCTTATTACAGAAACTTAATCCAAACCAACAGAAGGGAACCTGAGTTAAATCAATATTTTTCAGTCACCTGATGGGTTGCTTCTGTGTGTTTTTAGAAGGGGTACGGGTACGTTACGGAGAAGGTTTTTAACACCCCTTAGGTGGAAGAGACTTGACACTCCTTCATGATTGCCTATCCATACTAGACTCTTCTTGGGTGGGCTTTTCCTGTACTGGGGCCTGTTGTATGCATCCATCCCAGTGAGAAATGGGTGAGTGGTAAGTGTCTCCCATCTGGTCCCCAGCTTCCAGGTCACTCTGTATGTTGTCTGTCTCCCAGCTCTTTCTGCTCTTCTCCCGGAGACCACAGCAGGTTCAGTGTGTTTCTCTTAGGCTTCCTGCCTCATAGGCCCCGGTGCTTTTCCTGGTGTACTGATGACAAACGAAGCCATCACAGCAGCTTCTGTGTGAGGTTTGATGCCTCCGGGAATTTCACCAAGGAAATAACGCACAGGTTCGCTACAGCCTTGAATCTCCTCCTTTATCTGGGAGATTTTCCTTCCACGAGTGGGTGTGTGGACCTGAGGAAGTGAATAGAGTGTGGGGCTCCACCTGGGGAGCACACAGCCCTCCCTCACTCTAATTAGATTTGCTTCCTCCTCTGGTAGAACCATAGCCGCTGGAAAACAATCTTCCTCCTGAGTTCCTAGCACATTATCATATGTACCTAAAGTTTGTATTTCTTCATTCTTTCCCCTATCCATCTGCCCATTCATTATTCATTCCCATGTCTCCCCTCATGCACAACCACAATAATCAAAATCAAATCAAATGTGGTTATTGTGTATTTTTCAATTTCTATGCTTCCTTGCAAAAATGGGTATGATTATTTTGCACACGTGCATTTTAATTTATGTAAACACTTTGGTTATAGACTTAATATTGTTTGCGGTGTTTTTTATTAAGCAGAAATCCTTTGCCTTTTCTTCCATCTCTCCTTGTGTTAATCTTGGGACATTCAATTTAGTTTGGGCAGAAGGAAATAAACTGGACAAGGCCTTGGCCTTTAATTCTAAAAAGTTTAGAATTAAATCTCACTATTTCTATGACTTTCTTCTCCTTGGACAGTGGGGACCTGGTCTATTTTAAGTGAGAGGACAAGAAACAAGGGACAAAAATTAATTTCAGAAAAGAAATCCCAGAAGCTAAGACTTTAAAGAACCATCTTACCACATGACTATTGGACAATCACATTTATGCACGGAATCCAGACTCTTTGTACCAAAGCATCAGCACCGTTAGCAGGCATTTCTCTTGGTCGTACTGACCACCTTTCACACTGTGAGGCAACATTGATATATTCTAATCCGATAACAGTCCCTCCACCAAGGAAGTCTCGCAACCTCATCAACTGGGACACGAACATTCTCAATTCTTATCAATCACCCATTTGAGGACAACCTGGACTCACTTCCTCAAAGGAAATTTAAATGAACATTTGTGGGTTGATTTTCACTCATTTGGCTCTCACCTGACTTCTAGGTTGAGAGTGTTCATGTCTACATCCTAAGGGCAAACAGTAATGGCGCTGCGGTGTTAGAGACACAAACTTTGGAATAAGACCTCTGGGTCTTTCACTTGGCTCTGTAGTGAAATACAGGTGATAATTAATAGTGCTGTAGTTTTGGATATGTAAACTAATGTATATGAAACACTGAACACAGTCCCCGGCGCATAGGACCAGCACAGTGTTAACACGTTATTATTTGCTGTACTATTCAATGCCCTGTGCTTTACCCACTTCATTGATATGCAACTCGTCTCTACAGTGACCAGGAAATGTAACAGGGTGAGAATCTCCTGTATCGTGTGACATTTTTTGATGTAAACAGAAAAATGGCCTCCTCCTAAGGAAGGGCCTTCACCTACAAAACAGCTTTAAAATATTATGCCAGACACTGCAAGTAATTCTAACACATGAAGTCTGAGATGTCGAGAAAACCTTGGCAAGGCTATTTCTCTGGGGGCTCTAGAGGATTTCGAAAAGGTGCACAGTCTTGACCTTATGAAGCAACAGCACGATTTTTCTCCAGCATGAAGCATGACTGCACACTTCGGATAAGACCTGGAGGCCATGGCCCCAGGAAATTGGAAGCTTGGAAAATAAGCATTCTAAAGGTGAAAATGCTTCATCTGGTTATTAAGAGAGGAGAGAAAAATGTTTGCCAGGAATAGGGTCTTTAACATCCATGTGGATAGGCTTTGTGTATCCAGCAAGTTATCCTTAGCTCACTGGTCTGACTGTATCACCTTTTGGGAATGAAGCTGAGGGTAGGAGGTCTTATCCTCCATCAGAGAGACCTGTTGATTCTGAAGGGGGTTTCAGGGGGATGTAGGGGATGGTAGATTTTCCCAATTAAAAAAATGTATATTCAAATGAAAACAATTTATGAATAATTTTTCATAACCCTTTTGCCAAGACACAGTCACAGATAACATCCTGTGGCCATCTCTCTCTCTCTCTCTCTCTCTCTCCTCTTACCTTCATTTATATATTTTTAAACAACTTTATGGAGGTATATTTTATACATCATAAATATAGTTTTTTAGAATCATACAGTTCAGTGATTTTCAGTCAATTTACTGAGCTGGGTGACCCCCACCATAACCCAGTGTCAGAGCATTTTATCGCTCCAGTAAGATCCTTCATGGTCATTAACGATGAATCTCTACTTCCTTCCTAACATCAACTGACCACTGAGTTCCTTCCTGTCTCTATACACCTATCTTTTATAAAGACTTTCATAAAAATGGAATCATACAATACATGATCTTTAGTGTCTGGCTTCTTTTATTTCACATAATGTTACTAAATTTCACCCACGTTGCAGCATGCATCAGTACTTCATTCTTTTTTATGACTAAATAATATTCTACTGCATGGAGATACCACATTTTGACTCCTTTAAAGTCACCTGCTGATCGACATTCAGGCTGTTTCCAATTGGGAGCCACTATGAATTGTGCTGAGAACATTTATGGGCTGGTCGCTTGTTTTCTTCTCTCTAGAGTACACACCTGGACATGGGATTGCTGGGGCATCTGGTAAATTTATGTTTAACTTTTTAATAAATCGCCAAACTGCTTTATATCCTCACCAGCAGCATAGGAGTGTTCCTTTTCCTCCACCTCTTTAACAAACTTAGTATTGTATGGCTTTTGGACGGTAGCCATCCTGGTGGGTGTGAAATCTATTTGCACCTCTATATGCCTCTATTTAGGCCAAACAATCAATAAGATGAAAGCCTCAGAAATCCTTACCTGTCTCACTGCGTACGTAAACAAGTCATGCTTTTCTGCTTATCAACACATTTTGCTTTTTTTTTGCTCAGTTCTTTTTTTTCCTGTCCTCTTCATTAACATACTCATGTGTATGAATACATACTGTATGTGTCATAGGATAAATTATTCTGAATAAATCTGGCACAGCAAATTGCTGGCACAGGTGGAATGCTCTGCCTTCTTATGCCCACGCAGACCTTGCAAATCATTTCTGCTGGTTGCACACAAGGCCTCAGAATCTTTTCCAGCACAGAGTTCCAAGCAGCTGTTATCAACCAATTGGTGATGACAGGAAGAATGAAATTGACTTACCGTGCTTAATATATAAAGACCTGTATATTTTTTTTAATCAGTTAAATTTGTAAGCATGTTGTAAGCATTATTCATAAAATAATTGTAATGGTCTATAATATCCCATCATATGAATACATTATAATTTACTTAACCATTCACCGATTTTGAATATATAATTATCCCTTGGTTTATTTCTATTATAAATAATGCTACATATTTATACACCCTAGAAGTAAAATTACTGGATCAAAGAATAAAATATTTTTGAGTCTCAATGCATCACTCACGTGTTCTCAGGAAAACTTCAGTGTTTGCTCTGTTTTATACTGGACCTTCAGCTCTCCATGTCCTACATTTTCTTAAAGAGCTCAGGCAGATAGATGGAGCCAAATGTCAATTATGAGGATTTTCATTGCTATTCTCCCCTCCTGAAGGCATTGTAACAGCAAATTTACTTTAGCTGTGCTTTCGGGTCTATACAGTCAGCTGAGGTTATACCAGAAAGTAGGTGTCAGGAGGGTAGGGCTCTCTCCTGTTGACCACTGTATTCCCACACATGGTGTGTGTTCTAGAAATGTCATTGAGTGACAGGAACAATGTATGGGAAGGCCCTTAGTACTCTTAACACAAGCGATAGCATCCCCTTGTTGCAATAATTTCACTCCTGGGTATATATCTAACAGAAATGAACATCGATGTCCTCTAAAAGAAATGTTCAAAAAGGTTTATCATGGCTTTATTTAAAATATCTAGAATTATTAATAACTCTAATATTCATCAACAGTAGGATGGGAGGCATACATTGTGATGCATTTGAACAATGGGATGCTACTCAGAAATAAGAATAGAACTAAATGCGAAAGAAAATGTCATCGGGGAGACAATATTGAATAAAAGAAGTCAGACACAAAAATGTGACTGTTACATCATCCCATTTCTATGAAATTCAAACAGGCAAATATATTTGGTGACAGAGACCAGCAGAATAACCTTGGGTTGGGGGGGGATTGACTGGCATGCAGAAGACTCAATAGCTGAAGCTGTTTCATATGTTGATTTGAGTGTTATTTCCATGGATGCATACGTACATATAAACTCATCAAACTACACACTTATATTTATGTGCTTCGCTGCATATAAGCTGCATCTCAAATTTTCTGAAGTGTTTTCCTTGATACAGCATCACAGATTTTTATGATCTTACCCCTACCTGCGGCCATACCACCCTGAATGCGCCCGATCTTGTCTGATCTTACTCTCACCTCCCTCAATGTTCATATTTTGTATCCTCTACTCTGAACAGTTAAGTCCCCGAATATAACACATGTTGTAATACTGTCAGGATTTCACATGTTCTGTGTCTTCCTCAGTACTCCTTTAAGCCGGCAAAACTGCTCCATAATCTTTATGTGTCTCTTTAGATATCATTAATTTTCAAGATGTAATTTCTATATTACTTTTCTTTATCCCCCTTCCCCCAAGAATGTATTAGCCAGCTGGGTTTCCTTTTGCCTTCGCGTATTGAGTATTTACTCCTAGCCCGAGCTGAGCCAAAATTGCTTGTGTTTTACTCTGTCTCTCCGACTAGAGTTTGAAGTCACTAAGGGCAGGCTCCCAGCTGAGTCCCAGCTTACAAGTACTTCGCTAGGCACTTTGCAGGGGCACAATCAATGCTCATTGGATTGAATTCTGAGTCTCTCCTCTCAAAAACTAAGATGCAGCATCAGCAGCCTGGATTTTTCCCTTCCCAGGAGTGTTGGTGTTTATAGGGCTTTTGCTAATGCCACACTGACATGTTCTTCGTGCGGGGCCTGTTGGAAAATTAGATCAGGTGGCTTCCCCACTGTAACATATGACACTTTTCTAATTAGGGCAATGTTTAATTTACTGTCTCACGGCTTTTTGAATAAATATAAATTGTCATACTAAAGTGACAGGTGTAAAAACCCAGGATGGCTGTGTTAGAGAGGTTAATCTGCTGTTAATCAAATCAGTTCTGCTTGACTTTCTCCCAGGGAGTGAGAGATAATGGCCCTGTTTAACTGGAGATTAGCCAGCTTTTGGCTGGAAATCCCTCAGGGTTCACTTGAGCCTCTTTGTGTCTTGTTCAGAATGAAGATATTCAAATGTGTCCATAATTAAAATTGGGACCTTCTCCCTCCTTTGGCATCCCATGAAGTGAGGATACTTTCCATTTGCCAGAAGGTTGTTTTTTCTCTTAATCCAGTTAGGTATGAAGTATTCTGGAATGTTACTATCAGGTCTCCCAAAATTTTAAATTTCTGCCAGAAGTAAAATAGTTGGCTGCCTCCACTCCCCTTGCTGCTTAGCGTGGCAAAATGGGGCACTTGGGCGGGATGGGGAGCTGGCCTTATTCTTGAGGTGGCCCCACGAATGTTCCTCTGGCCCCAATAAGAGCAGCTTTAGCCAGAGCCAATGAAACTGTTGGCACAAGAAACCGTGAGACTGAGACACACTAGCAGAATCGATTTGAGATCTAGGAGAACGAGTAGGGTTCCTCCTTCACCTTTCCCTGAACCACCTCGTGTCTTTGCCATGAGGAGAATGGCCCTGCTGCCTCGCTTTGTAACCTCAGGGATTTTCAGCCTCGAAAAGCCCCCGGGTTCTTACAGTTGTCGGAGAAAACATCAACATCGTGGTGGGCTGCAGCTCGAGGCACGAGGCAGTGTGGTCAGTGGCTTTGTGAGCAGCGAAACAAAACAGGTGCCAATGAGAAGAAATACCTGACCCTGGGGCTCCTAGAACTATCTTCAGAAGTTTTTGAAGAAACCGACAGCTTCATTGTGCAGAGAGTGGAAGAGCAAATAAAATATGAATTGTTGCCATTCATTGGAACTACCCATTAAAAGAAGGTAATGCAATGGCATGATTAAGACTGAGCACTAAGAATCAAAGTGCTGCGTTCAAAGCCCTGCATACCACACAAGTTATGTGACTATGAGAAACCTCTTAATCACTGGGAGCCTCATTAGTCTCTTAGGTAACACGGGCTTGTTTTGGTTAAATGAGACAACATGCAAAATGATCCTAGAACAGTAAAGTCACTAAATAAGGATCACTTTCACCATTATAATAATTATAAACTGTCACCATTATTACCCCCATCACCGCCGTCACTGTCACTGTCAGCATCACTATCATCAGCATTTCTGTCCACGTCACTGTCAGCAGCACCACCATTAGTGTCGCCGCTATCATTGTTATCACAATTGTCATCGCAGTCTTTACCATCATCACATTATAATTTATTGTCGTGGCCATCATAATTACCATCATTTTCAGTATTGGTACCTGCAGAATGATGAAACTAAGGAAAGTAACATTAAATTGGTATCGTCACCTCCATTTCATAGGCGAGGGAAGCATTGACCAGCGTTTGGAACCATGCAGTTCATCAGGACTGGGGCTAGAATTTGCACCCCATTCTCTCATGTGCGAAAGCCTAATGCTTTTTCCACAAAGAGGGTTGAAACAGAGCAAAAAGCATATGAAACAGGTGACTGAACAACAGCAAATATTGCAGGATAATGTATCTCCATTAATTTAAGATGTGACATTATTACATGATTGGTTGATTTGAAAAGAAAGAACACGTTTCTAATAACTTGAATTTTGAGATTTATTTTTTCATTTCCTACTTATAGATTAATGATGTCATAAAAACAGACATATTCTCTTGCATTTTCCAGCCAACACCACATTGTTAATCTCCCCTGTGACCCTGAATTGTCTCTGGATTTTGGAGAGGCAGAGCAATGTATCCACTTATTTTCCCGTAACTCACCCAGCATGTAAAACAAATAACTGGGCTGACATGTCTGAAGTGCTGTGTTGTGGGCAAAACAAGGAGGCAAGACAGTCTTGCTCTTCTATTTATGGACTATAAACCCTTTACGGTGGCATTGATGAAGGGTTTATAGTCAGTACACAAGCTGGTTACACCATAAATTGTAATGTTATATGATAAACTGGGACTTTATAGCAGTAGTAGATATCAAAGAAAAAAATGAGTTGGAGTCTGAAAGGATCTATCATTGAAGATACTTGCCACAAGTTTAAATATTCAAGCTTGTTTTTTGTCTTCATTTCATTCAAGCATCGGATAATTTATGTTCTTCTGAGTGAGAATTTATAGATTCAACTAGATATCAACTGTGTAAAAATAAAAAATAAAAATAAGAACAACAGAAGGCACCCTGCATGGTGAGTGACATAGTCATGATGTGGGTAAGAAATAGAGGAGAAACACTCAATTATTCAAGTATTGGGGTTTTCTATTTTTACACTGGCAGATAACAGGTAAGTCTTCCCCTGGCTTAGGGCCTGCTAATAAAGCACTGTTGCAAGACACCTTGGTTGGTATATCGAGAAACGGAAAATATTTACAAGGGAAGTGTGTTGAACATAACTTAATTGCCTCGAGTTTGCATTAAAGCTAAAAGTAGTAAAGTGTCAACAAATGTTAATTTCCTGGACTCTCTAATGGGCACACAGTCCTTCAGTTCTCAATTCTGTCCTTATTCATTATGGAACCGAAATTGCTAATATTTACTTATTACTTATTTATATTTTCATTTGAAAGTAAAAATAAGCTCATTTGCCATAATAACAGCTTAATATTTTCAGTGGTAGGAAACTGTCTTTTTAAAGATTTCTATTAATGGCCTCTAAGAAGAAGAAATCAGAGAGTTTTCACTTTTTGCATATGGAATACGAGGAAAGTATCATTAACTTAGAACATGACCATCACTCACTTTGGTGCTTGCTGAGTACTCCGGAAGATAAGGCGCCCTGAATTCACAGAGGCAAGCAATGGCCCGATGTATTGGCTAAAGCCATTCCGCAAAGAATGAGACCTAAGAGGATCTATTCCAGAAGGTAGGAGTTCAGCCTCCCATCATATTTGCAAGCCTGACATCATTTGGAATTGACCTACTAGAACATCCCAAATAACTTTGCCAGAGGCTGGAAGGACTGTCAGCTCTAGGCTTAGCGGCCCATGTTCCTCCAGTTCAATCTGGAGATACCATTTGGCAGATGTAAAACCCCAGTTGCCATAGACTGCTTATACCTAGATTCCCAGAGGCCCTAGTGCAGCATTTATACTCTCCTAGTTTCCTCAGGGACCTTCCATACACCCGGAGATCATTCCCCTTGGCCTCGGCTCGGTGATCTTGACTTCCCTCTTCCCAAGCAGCTTTGGCAAATCACTCATGCCCTTGTGTTCTGTGACCCCTCCTAACACAAACTAGTACCAGAAAAACAAAACTCCCCAGCATTCCTGGGACTGAGGGACTTCCTAGGACATGGGACTTTCAATTTTAAATCCAGGAAATTTCCAACAAACTAGGTTGTATCGGTCACACTACTAGTGACAATGCATGACCAGGAGTGGCTGAAAGAGAGCAACTCAATTAGCAGCTGCACAAACCTGAGCGAGACGCAGAGGAGAGATGAGGGGCTGAGAGAGGTATAGGGCTCTCCGGGGCGAGGGGAGGCTGTGGGCGAGAGGGCTCACTGTGTGACTGATGGGCCTAGAGCAGGGAAGGAAAATCAGTCACCTTACGTGACATTCCGATTGACTGGAAATGGCTGCTGGGAGTTATGTGTTAGGAAGTGTTCTGAGGCTATTTAACAAAACAAACGTGAGAAATCAACTTCACAGAGAGACAGAAAATGACACCTGCAAGTGCACTTCTTCGTACCCAGGTAAGAGAGAGAGAGGCTGAGAGACAAAAGAGAGAGTTGACTAAGAATTGGATGCAATGACAATTTAAATGTTAATTTAAATTTTACTTTAAAAATCTAACTAAATAAACTAGAAGCACAAATAATCAATGAAGAAAAATGGGAAAGTGCACAAACTTTGGATAGAAATTGTCTTTTTTTCCTATCCATATCCTATGCATAAATATATTCTAAGCAAATAACACCACGTGTACTTCTTGCCAACCTATTTCTTTTGTTTTTTCTTCTTTTGTTCAAAAGACTATCTGTTAAATAATATCTTAGCCATTAAATACTATTCTACAGCTTTACTGCAGATGGTTGCTGAGTATGTTATTACATAGAATATGTCCAAATTAGCGTAACGGCTCTCCCATTGTTAGACATCTGATTGCTAATATTCACCCGCTTATAACCTACAAACATGTCCATTTCAAATGATTCCACCTCATAACACATTTGCTCCTACCACAACCTAGTAAAACACTTAGGTATTTTTACAAGAATAAAGGCAACGTACATTATAACACTCTCGTGGTTATTTCCTGAGGGGAAATTCCTGATAGTGAATTTACTAATTCTAAGCATAAACTCTAATCCTAAGGATGAGTCATCCAATTTCAGCACTGGAAGGCATCTGCTACTTTAGCTACGCTCAGTGTGGAAAAGGAAGAGCTGTCCCTGAGGCTTGATGACTTGTTCAGAGCTGGGGACAGCTCACAGAGCACGGTGGACAGCAGCTTCCAAAGTCACCTCTTCTAATTGAAGTGCAGTCCTTCCAGGCCCTCCGGCACCAGCCCTAAAATAAATAAAAGCACCTGATCTTCTTGCCAAAGACACAGGTCTGATGAAGACAAGTATGGGCATCTGCGTCCAGCACTGGGCGTGGGAAACGGTGGAGAAAGAGCATAGCTGATCACTCGGCGAGGCTGCGCCAGAGTGCGATTCTTCCGACGGCAAGTGTCTGTTCACATTCCGCCTCTACCCATTTATTGCTTGTATTTATTACTTAAGTTAATGGACAGAGAGTGCATAACAAGGTCTTTAAATTGTTTCACTATTTTTATTTAAGCAAATGCATTCAAAAACATACTTTTATATCAACACCAAAATCCACAGTTTTCTTTCCCATGTATCCTTAAATATTATTATGTTTTTGATTTTACCCACAGGCCACCAAAAATTACCCTGTTTATTAATGGTACATGGCAGATTCTGTAAAGACTACATTTAAGGACATTCTGGGGTCTTTTTCTTCTCCTGGTGTGTAAGAAAAATAAAATCTGATGAACACAGTTTTGTTCCCAAACAAACTGCACACTACCGGTTATTTAGAATTAAATGGTAAGTACAATAATTGCCTTAGAGTCTTCTCCAGCTTGGACAATAGCACTTCCCAGGGATAAAGTGTTATTAATAATCATGCCTTGCTTTGCTGCCGCTCTCTTTAGCCTTTGCAGAGAAGCACGCAGTGGTTACCTCCTTTTACCCTCAGGGAAACAGATGGTGGTTTGCAAACTGGCCCTGTACATGGAAGGAGGCAAAGAGAGAACTAGGAGAGACAGGTCACTGTAGATTGGTAGGGGGCAGGTTAACAAGCAAGGGAATTTGCCCAGGAGGCCTGTGTCGCAGAAGCTACGGGAGGATAGGCCTCCACACCACCCGCTGGAATCTCAAGTTCGTATAGAGGCCTTAACTGGGTTCAGCCACATACCTAGTCCCAGCGGTGTTAACAACCCCTCACTCTCTCAAGGCTGCGAACTTGAACACGGCTCCTGGTTGAGAACCACTGCTTCACCAGAATCAATATGATAGGATCTTGTTAGAAATTCAGAATCTCAGGTTCCTCCCATGCTTGACAGTCAGAATCTGTATAATAGCAAGGTTTCGGTATGATCTGTGTGTGCGTCAAAGTTTGGGAGGCACTACCCTGCAAGGGCAGCTGTCTTACCTTGTGCATTTTTAGATGTGGTTTGCACAGAGTTTGACCTGAGGTTGAGAACTCCACTGACCCTGAGAAAAGACAATAAGTAAATCAATACAGCAGTGTTACGATTCAGATATGAAGTGTATGTGACCTTCCTTGACTCAGCCAAAGAATTTGAGTGTCATGATAGAATATTCTACCTCAATTTGTCACACAGTTTTGAATAGGGTGGAGTCACTGTAGACCGTTCTTGCAACCTGAATGTCAGTTGGAGCCCCAGGTGGTATTTGTTTTCTAAGAGTGGAAAGAGTCTTGGAAATTAAACAGCCTCCCTACTTGTATGATTTTGAGTAAGCAACTTAATCTCAGTGAGCTTCGCACTGTTCTTATGAGAATGAAATAAACTGATGTATGCAAATTGACTAAGATGTAACAGCTCAGATACTGTGAGTTGTGCGATCCTGGGAAAACATGTTTAAAACCTATGGAAATCCCTTTTCCCTTCCTAAAAATGGGAGGCATGTGGTAGAGATGCCTCAGTATTAACGAGAAAACACACCTTTTTAGAAACTTAGATGTCTGAACAAACATTTGTTACCTTTGTCATTATCGATATATCATCAGCATATGTATTTAGGTTGATCTTGATTACATAATTTGGCCTAAAAATAATAATAATAATAATAATACCCTTACTGCTTCTTGTCTTTTTTGCTTTTCCTTTCCAGCTCCCTCTGTTCACAAAGTTGTATTTTCTTTGTTTTCCTCTTTTCTCTGATGTACTGACAAAACAGCACCCTCATTTCAGATACCGGATCATTATTGTGTTCTTAATGATCATCGCGCCCAATTTCTGGCATCAGGAAGGAAGAGGGATTTGACTAGGGAAATCATCTTGGTGGAAAGCCAAAATTTTAATCACCAGGAAGAAACCAGCAGCGATCAGAGTTGGCACGCCTGAAAAACAGGTGACAATGACAAGATTCCACTTAGTAACAAGAACTGAGATGGGGATGGGACTAATGTGTGGAAGTCAAATTTAAAGATGAAAGATGGCAGAAGGCCCCATCTTCCTGTGACTGCCAAGCTCCAAACAGCTAGGCCTCACTTGGGGCAACTGCCTGACACGTGAGATCTCAGTTTCTAGTGTGCATTCCTCCTGCGTGGATAGTTCTCAGCTTAAATCCATGGTCTTTTTTTTTTTTTAATAATAAGACATTTCCAAAGAAAACAAATTAGCTAACAGATCCCCTCTCCCCTCCTCACCCCACCCAAAGTCAGAGAACTGCTCTGCAGCCTCTCTCTGCTGCGTAGAATTACCCAACTACCTTCTAAATTATAAAAGGAAAATCTCCCCCACCAACTGTTCATGGCAGGGCTAGGATGCACAGTGTTGCAAAACTGTAGCAAAAATGTAAACAAAAGAATCCCACAGAACAGGGGGCAAGCTGTCCACATATGCCATCCCAGAGGCTTGGATCAAAGGCAGAATTGCTTCCCCAATAAATGAAGCCAGTGCAACTAATAAACTCAGGCGCTAATTGCTGGCTGCAGATGTATTAACTGAAGCAAATGTGACGGCAGCAACCATTAATTATCTAATGAGGCCAGCAGTCTTCTGATGAGGTGGGGGCTGATTAAATATTAAAGAGTGGCATATGGAAAGTGCCAGGAACAAAAGATTTCAATCTGAGAAAATAAAAAAGAAAAGAAAAGAAAGAATGAAAGGAGGAAAAAAAGACAACTGCGTTTTTCTTTCTCTTTTTTTAAAGACAAAAGCTATCCCTATGTCTGAGAAAGGTAATTAAAGCCCTGTTGCTAGCACAAGTCTCAAAGTGAGTTCAGTGAAATCTCACTTCTGAAGCTTTAGCTCAGATAAAAAGGCTTCACACTAAAAGGGGGTGACAAAAACATTCCGATGTAAAAGCAGTTGCCTCTTTGTTTAACCCTTAGAGCTAGGGTAAATACCTGCTGTTTACCTTCTTCTTCTGCTTTTCATTCAGTGGAAAGAAACCTCCCCGTGGAAACAAACCAGGAGACAAGTTTATGGGTAGGGCCCTCGTGGAGGCTGTTCCGGCTCGGTCTCCAGGCTTCTCTTGCAGGGCTTGCACAGCAAGTCATAAAAGGAGTCACAGGGTACTGGCAGTTTGCCTGGCACCCTGCTCGGAGCTTGACACGTGCCATCTCGTTTCACCCCCCAAATAACTTGCAAGACAGGCATTCTGTCCACTTCAAAGGCAAAACATTTAAAGCTTAAAGGGATAAAATGACTTGCTCAAAGTCATGTAGCTAGTAAGGAGCAGATCTATTGTCATAGCTCATAAACATTGAACTCTATGCTCCTCCCACCCAAATAAGGGGAGGTTAATGGTCAAGGGATACATGAAGATTTTCGTGTGTGACACCTGCTTCCAGTAGAAAAGGATGCATCTGATCTAAGTGGTTTTCTAATTGTCCTTCCCGGGAAAGGAGGTCCAACTTTCAAGAGCGATTGAAATATAAACATAAAGAGACCTTCTATGAAGGTGTCTCTGACCCCAGGGAAGATTTGGGTGACCAGATGTCTGATTTTCTGGGTCAGAAGTGTTTCCTCTGGCAGAGAGGACTTTATTGCTCAAATTAGGACAGTTTTAGGCAAACTGGAATAGCCAGTCACCCTGGCAGATGTAGATAAAGCTTATCCAGGTCCTCTTAATTTAAAACCCAAGTTATGTTTGGGTGACATTTTTTACCAGATATAAATCAAACTTGTATTCAAGGGGAATATAATTGGGAGGCAGGGATGTAGTAAAAAAATGACATTTGGAGTGACTTGGGTTACAATGCTCACATTAGTCATTTCCTTCTCTGGGTTTCTCAATTTATCCAGAAATTGAAGTGATTGATGAAGTGATCAACACCTACATTTTCTTGCAACTTTAAATTCCTACTGAATCCATATGGGGGGAAAGGAGTATTTAAGTTGTTATCATTAATGACAGTACCAACATTCACAGAGTACTCTGCAATTTATAGAGTGCTTTATCTTGCATTATCTAATTGTATTCTTATGCATTCTTGAGATATAGGCAAGTTTTGGGATGTTATATTGAGAAAAATAACACTCATTAGTTTGGAGTTGTTATAGAAAAGTTATTAAAGCAGCTTGCATTAAAAATAAATCAAGGTCATAAGTTAAAACCATAGACATTCCTCTCTCACCATTCCAGTCATCAAACATTGCGTACTTGTGTATTTTAAAGGAGGCAAAACATATTTCAGAAAATTCAAACTTAAAAGTAGCTTATTGCTTCTTTGTACTGGAGAGAAAGACCCCTTGTTTTCTTCAATTCTTCTCTTCTTATCCCCAAATCTGTAGCCCATCATCCTCTAAAGTGTATTCTAAAGCATACTGCCTCAGTGAGATGTCACAGAAAAATAATTCTATACTTAATGACAGATACAGTTAATGACATGGATGAATCTCAAAACATCATTGTGAGTGAAAGAGCAGATTAGTTTTTGAAAAGGAAAAACTAATTAGTGGTGAAAAAAGGCAAATGGTGGTTGTTACTGGGTTGATGGTGAAAAAAAAAATCAGAAAAGAGGCATTAGGAAACCTGGGGTGATGAATTTGGGTCATGTATTTGCCAAAATTCTTTAGAAAATTAAAATTTGAAATTTTAATTTGAGTTTAATGATTATTTTAAAATCCTTAAAATGTGTGTATTTTGCTTTATGTAAGTTTTACCTCAATAAAAAATAGAATCATAACATATGATTAAATCTAGTTAATAATATACATGCTAAAGTATTTATGTTCGAAAAGTACTGAGTGCTATGATTTACTTTGAAAGACCTCCAAATATAAGATGGATCGATGAACAGACGAAAGGATAAATAGATGGGTAGGTAGATAGTAGATAGACAGATGAATAAAAAGACAAATAGATGAAAGGATGGGTGGATGGATGGATGGATAAATGATTTTTTTTTTAAATCAAAGTTTAAATTGTACAATCTAGGTATTCACTGTACAATCTAGGTATTCACTGTACAATTGGTATTCACTGTACAATTGTTTTAACTTTTTTATTTGTTTGCAAATTTTTATAATAAAATAGCAGGTGAAAATAAATAGATTGTAGTCTTAAAAAGTGTTTATATTTAGGAATTGCCGCATGTTCTTTATCCCTCACAGCTCCCCCTTGGGGGTGTTTAGAGCTCAGAAACATATTAAAAGCTTTAAGTTTTATAGTTAAAACAAAATAACTAAATTTTAATTAGCCTAGTGTCTTCTTAACATATTAATTATGACACCCTTGCTTTATACTTTTGGTTTTATTTATATTTTTTGTTTGTATTGGTGGTGTATCTCTAGTTCTTTATTACCCTTTGAGGCATACTACACTATTAGAAAGAAATGTTGACACATGTGATCAGGTATCCCATTAGGATGCATGCTCTTTAGAATGTGTCAAATCATGGTGAGGATATGGCAGTCATTAGAATGGGATTCTTTCCAAATTGGGTAAAGGCGTTTCATATTTTGAGCCAGAGTTTGCCTACCTGGAAGTTGTATAGTATGGTCCTTCCTTGCAGGAATGTCATGGAAAGTAAATGAGGTAATTTTGGAACATGGCCAGAAGAGGAAGAGTAGATGACGTCAATAAAATCCATTGTTACCTTTGAAAAGTTTGAGTGGTGAATAGGATAAACAAAGATAAATCCATACCAAAGCACAATTCAGTGAAAAATTAAAACAGCAACTATTCAGAGAAAAATTAAAAACCCCCACAGAGGAAAGATAATAACATACCAGTAACAATATATAGACTGAGACCAAACTTATCATTAACCTCAATGAAGACCAGAAGAAAATGGAGTAATGGATTCAAACTTCCAGGAGAAAATTGGAAGTGACCCACATGCCCCTCAACAGTAGAATTAATAAATAAATTGTAGCATATTCATGCAATGGAATAATACCCAATAATAGGAAAATAAATGATCAGCAACTGTTTTCCAACAATATGAATGGAAGAGACCAGATATAAAAATAGTACATACTTTATTATTTTATTTACATAAAATGCAATATGAGAGAAAACTAACCCATGCTGTTAGAAATCAAAATATTGGTTATCATCGTGTTGCTGGGGGGAAGGAATGATAATTATTGACTGATAGTGAGAAGATGACTTTGGGTATTAGAGATATTCTCTTTCTTGATCTAAATTTTGTACTCATAAGAGTTGCACTCATCTAGCTAGCTAGCTTTAAAGCTCCAATATATAATTATGAGATTGGAGACAAATCCCAAAGTCTTCATGTGCTAATATTTGGATTCTTAACAGATAAACAGCCAGACCGAGAAGGAACTAATCACGGAATTAAAAGAAGAAAACTAACTGCACTGAAGAGAAACATGAGTTATCGGAGCAAAAAGACTCACATCTTCTTAGGACACATGGATTTATGGACTTCTAGTCAGTCCTAGTGGAATATCCAAATGTCAAAGATAAAAACAATTGTTTACATATTTTTTTATGAAAAGGACAGATTACAAACATAGAACAGAGGGTTAGACAGGTTTTCAATAGTTCATCTACTACACTTATTAGCCTATGAAGACGAAAGGACAATGGTTAAAGTATTTTACATCTCGCCAAAATATAACACTCATTCGAGAGAAAAACTTGCTTGAAAAAGTTGATGGAGGAAAGGTATTAACCAGGAGAAAATAAGGTAAAAATGGACATCCCTAGACAGGTGAAGACAATGTATTCAACATATGGAGATGGGCAATGAATCTTGTGAATGACCTAAGCAAAATGCAGGGTTTGAGAGTATCAGAGGACATGATAAAAGATTTTCAAGGCCTCGATAGGGGACACTTAATGGACAAAAAGGACAAGCAATATAGTGGAAGAAAAGACTCATTATTGGCACTTGATGTATTGTAAAATATAGGTTTCACTACGGCTGTTTAGAAGAGAAAAGCTAGTAGGAGGGCACTTCAGAGCAGTGATTCCAAGCCATCAGAAAGGGTACAAAGGCAAAAGTTGATTGCAATATTTTGAATCAAGGGCGGTTGATGTCCAAACCTTAGTGTTGAGATTGGCAGATGTGCCATTGTAGAGCAGGCTTCTGGCAAAACGTGGTGGTGGTTCCTTTGCTTTCAGTGGAGAGGAGGCAGTGGGAGAAAACAGGCACAAGGAGAAAGGAGATCTTTTGTGTTGAGAGCTGTGGTGAGTGGACCTTGGAATACAAATTGCATTTTCAGAGAGGGAAGTTGCAAACATACCCTCTGGGCAGTTGGAGAAAGACTGCTGTGAAATAAAACCCAACAACCCACAGCTTCAAATCCCTTCAGTGTGACCAAGATGCTGAGAGGTTTTATTGGCGAAGAGGGAAGTGTCAGATTCTGGAAAGCACATCACCCCCAAAAACGATTTGCCCGAAGTGTGAGGATGATCCTTCCCCCAACCCACATTTTATTTTTTGATAGGCCCCCTCTTTATTATAATCTTCTTAATATCCATCTGTCACCCTTTAGGCAGAGGCTTCTTAAATCCCAGTGTCAGGCTATTTTTATCATAGAAGAATATGTAAAGCAATAGAAAACAGTTTAATGGATTTTGGAGCCTGTGGCCCTCTTCAGCACCATTTCCATAATAAAATCCAGTTACAGGCATCCATGTTGCCACAGCTGGCCGTTCACAAAAATGAGGAGCGAACATTTCCTTCGTGTAAAATATCCCAGCAAAGCTGAGTGCGAGATACCCACTGTGACAGTCACCTAGCATAACCCCTTCCACCTTGCACTAGGGGATTGCTACCCGATGTTTGATTCAGTGATACACAGTGGCATTGGGAACATGTGTTTCATGCCTGGCCTCTGTGAAATGACTAATGGAAAGGTTTTCATGGAATAAGGCACAGGGAGAAAATTATTTTCCCTGGGAATTACCATTATGGAAAACCCTAAAGATTTCATGAGGTAGCTTTGGGGATAGTCTACAAAGAGGCTGATGGCCTTGAGGTTTGACTGCCATAGTTCAGGATATGTTAGATAAGTTGTTTGTTTGTTTGTTTGTTTGTTTGTTTAATAACAAATTATGTCTTCAAGCCTTGATATAAAAGCCTACATGTACAGAGGAAAATAGATCTTGTGGGGTCTGGGCTTTGTTAGCTGGGGAGGCTTTGTGTAACAAAGTGAATAACAAAATGTTCTCCTACATTTTTGAAATCTGCAATCCCTAGTTTATACCCAAGGTAATGCAAACTAAAAAGAGTTCAGGAGTTTGAATTTATGTGCACATGCTATGTTTGAATTATGGGAGCTGGCTGAGTATTTTATGATGTCATTTGAAAGGACTATCGAGTAATTTAGGAAGCCTATAAATGCAGCCTGGCCCCTGAATGTCTGTCTGTCCAAAGTCCATGGTGGCACCCAATTGGCCACATAAATGAAGGAGACATTTGGTCCTGTTTCAGGAAAGCCTGAACCAACGAGACAATTACTCGCATCTTGAGTAATTACTACTGAATCTCCAGGAAACTACAGAAGGAATTGCTGTCCTTCTAAACGAGAACATAAGAAAAGGGAGGAATAATTAAAACAGAAGCTAAAAGAAATTGAATTCTTACTGTATGTCATGGTAAGAATTTTTTATATGACCTCACTGGTTTTTAAATCATGTATATGATAATTTCTATTACAATCCCCATTTTAGGTTAATTATAATAAGTATTTTTTTAAATGAACTATAATAGACTGCAATAGAAAATATCATAATGCCTGTACATAGTGAGGGTGATTATTGTTTCACAAAATTTTTTTGTCATTGACACTTGACAATCCCCATTTTAAATAAGAAAAAACTGAGACTCAGAGGGACTAATTGATATAGCCAAGCTTTATTGTTAATTCGGTGTTGGCATTTGTAGTAGAATCAGCTCTGCTTGTCTCTAAACCCAAGCTATTAAAAATTTTATGTTTTATTGACTTCTTCGTGATGATCAAAATCTGATATGTTTTCAGATAGTGATATTAAATGAGAGATAGCAGGCTGTATCTAAGGAATATTGACTTATTGGCAGTTGAGATTGAAACCTGAATCTCTTGGTGAGTATTATTCTATACAAGTGTAAAAGTACATACAGGTGGGACCAACTATTCCTGGGAAAGTGGGCCCCACAGGAAGTGTCGTCTGCTAACTTCAGAGTAAAGTTGACTGCATTTCTCTCTAAACCTATGGTATTGCTGAATCTATGGTGTTTGGCTTTCAAAAAGGGAATGTGAACAAAAGAAACAGTAGAGTTTATACTGAACGCCTCGATCAGCTTAAAGAACTTTTGCTTGCATTGAACCAGGCTCCGTCTGGTTAGATGAAAAATAATCACATTATTTTTCATGGCTCAAATCATGGCTTAAATGGCATGATTTGAGAAGTACAAGATGCAGCCTTGCCCTTATCAAATTATCTTCTTCTGCCACTCAGCCATAGTGTCTACAAAGATTATTGGGTGTTACTCCTTTCAGTTATAGCATATACCTATTCATTCACTCATCCTGCGGGAATTATTTTATTTAAAAAATTTTTGTGATAAGGTAAATATAACATAAAATTTACCACCCTGGCCATTTTAAGTGTGCGGTTCTGTGGCATTAAGTACATTCACATCATTGTGCAACCATCACCACCATCCCTCTCCAGGGCTCTTTTCAACTTACAAAACTGAAACTCTGTACCCATTAAACACTAACTCTGCATTTCCCGTCCTCCAAGTTGCTCATTGCCACCGTTCCACATCCCATCTCTATGAATTTAACTACTCTAGTGGAATAGAAGTGGAATCGTAGAGTTTTTGTCTTCAGGGGACTGGCTTATTTCACTTAGCATAGTGTCCCCCAGGATTCATCCATGTGTAGCATGTGACAAGACTGCCTCCTTTTAAGGCTGAGTAATATTCCATTGAATGAATATACCATATTTTGTTCCTCCATCCACCTTGTGATGGACAAAATATAGGTTGCTTCTGCCTTTTGGCTATGATGAATAATGCTCTATGAACATGGGTATACAAATATTTCTTTGAGACCCTACCTTCAATTCCCTTGGGTGCATATCCAGAAGTAAAATTGCCAGATCATATGGCAATTCTATTTTTAATTTTTTTGAGGAAATTCTGCACTATTTCCAGCTATAATTATGCACCACCAGGATATAAGGAAGAATCAGCCATGAGCACTCTAGGTCACAGGTTAGTTGGGGAGGCAATGAATATAAACATGTAATGACAGTATTGGGACAAAAGAAGCTATGAAGAACTGGCTCAGAGAGCATGGGCACTCTGAAAAGGGTGTGATTAGCTCCTCTCAGAGGGGCAAGAGAGGCTTCCAAGAGCTGGTGGCATTTGAAGTGAATCTTGAGTATGTGTTTGCTAAAAATAGAGGCTTTTTATCCTGGAGAAGAGCTGCCTCAGGATCTATGACTATTGCCTTCAAGTCTCTCAAGAGCTATTATGTGGAAGACTGAGCAGATGTCTTCTGTGTAACCCTGATATGCAAGGGAGACAGACTTCAGATCAATACAAGAATGAAACTGCCAAATATTAGAGCTGTCCACCACTAGTACAGGCTGTCAGAAAGTAGAGAGTTCCATATCACATTTCCAATGACAACTTGTCAGAGAATGACAGGGAAGATCCATTCAGCAGTTAGAGTAGAACCGATGATTCCTAAGACCTCTTCCAACTTGTGGTTTTGATTTATTCTAACATTGATTCCAATGAGGAATATATACCTTAAGATTCAAATTTATCCTCATACATTTTCTGTTAAGTTAGCTCTTATAGGTACATTTATATTTATATCTCTCTGTATAATATATTACATAATATAATATATAATAATATATCTAAATATATATATCAGAATGCAACTTTTTTGTGACCTACGATAATAATAGCTATCATTTATTAAGCAACCTCCTTGGTGCCAAGGCCTGTTTTGAGAATATTATATTTATTTTATTTAATCTTGATATTAAACCTATGCATTACATAGTCATCAAACTCACTTCACAGGCGTAAAATTTGTGGCACGGAAGCTGAGTAACTTGTCTGAGTTCACACTGTTGATTGAACTTTGACCCCAAAGACTGGACTCTGTGCTAAAATAAATAGTCTCTATAGTATATATACTGTATTATGTAGTTTCTTTGGATAGAGAAATTTTCAAATAAGAGTTATCAAATGCCATTATTTCATAAATTCTCTCCACAAACCTTTGAAACATATACTGTAGTATCTTCATTGAACCAATGAGAAAAAGGAAACCCATTGGTCAATCAGCATGTCTGTGAAGACAAGAATTAAGGCAGATGTGTCTGCCTCCTAAAGTTATTAATATTATCCTTCCACACCAAAGTCTTACCAGATACTCTGGCATCCCAGGAATAGGAAAGGCATCTTGTTTTCTATTATCTCACAAGATCAACGATAAAGCAAGTGGCATACCATAATTTGGACAGATGTTTATTTTTAACTCAACCAGCCCCCACCCCCACCAAATCCACTCTGCCACAAGAAACACATTCTTCAGAAGTTCTGCATGTAGATGAATTGTAATTTGAAAACTGTTTTTCTCCAGCTAATACATCACACAAAAGACATTGTAGAAGATTTGCTCATAAAATTTTTAACATTTTTAACATTTATTGCTGGAGAGGACCAAGCTGAGAATCAAACACATGGGTCTCACAACTTTAATCAGGAGGAAACTTGCTAATAGATTTTTTTAAAACTTTAAATTTAACAACTAAACAACTTGGCAATTTAATTAATTTTTTAGACACAACATAACCAGCTTGTTGGATTTTCTGCTACTGTACTTAATTGTGGCAAATAGCCTAAGAAGTTGCAAGAAAAACAGATGACACACCTTTTTGGTGAAAGAGGCACCATCTGTAGCTACGAGCTAGAAGGTTTTGTCACAATCCATCCCCAGGAAGTATAGCTCAAGACTTGAAAATGGCCCTCTGTGGCTTTTCCCTGAGGGTTTCACCATGGCATCACAACAGCCATTAGGAAGAAATAACACTACAATCCAGAATTTATTTCTGGGGAATCCTAGGAAAGAACTGTACATTCTTCTAATTAATTAATTAACAAATTCATTAATTCAACAAACATGTCTGAGATACTTACTATTAGAATAATTCTAAGGAAGAAACAAACAGAAAATATGCACACTTCCAAAGTCCTTAAAGTCAAGAGGGAGAAAATCTACATTAATCTAGGAAAAAACCCACAACCCTCACTCCCATTTATAGAGCATCATTATAACTTGCTCTCTGCCAGAAGACTTCCCTGTAACTATCACACTGAATCCAGGTAGATCTTATTATTCAACTATCATAAAGAAGAAAGGAGACAGAGAGGGGTTATATAAATAACTCGAAGTCCTAGAACTAAGTTACCTATCTTATGTTCAAATGTAAGATTACTCAGCCAAAGCCACTAAGCCAATATTTGCCAACCTTGAATTATTCCCATATGATAGTTACCTCCTATACTATATCCATGTATCACCTGAACGAGTACTTATTTAATTTTTTTCTTAGTGAAATGTAGGCCCATTTTCAGCAGCAAGGTATTTTAGATTCACGGTTTGATTTAACTAAGGTCACATAGCTAGTGTGTGAAGAGCATGACTGGTCCTAGTATCCAAATGGCTGCCTCCAAACTTCACACTGCACACCACCTTTTCCATGTGCCAACTCAAAGTGGGTCCTAAATTTTAGAATACAAACTACTACTAGAAGAACATTATAAGATTTTTAGTTTTATGCTTTTCATGTTTATTGTTACTTTCTTTCTATTGTTTTCATTGTAGAGATTGTAAGATAGGCAATAGAAGGCTCATGCTTATTTGGGGGGAGCTAGGAAGCGAGCCACAGCAGGAGAATCCTAATTATTAGAGTTATATAAAATTAGAAAATAGACAAGTTAAACTAAATTTCCTAGAATCATCCAGGTAAAACATGGTTTTCCCTGACTCCAGATCTGATGGCTTAGACTCCGCATTATACCTGTTACTCTCTCGCCGTCTCCGACTCATCTCCTGTCCCATCTCAACTTCCTTCTAGCAGAGAGTGCAGGCACCTTCTCTGACTATCACCTCCCTGGGCAACACTGATGGGTGGGGAGGGGGAGAAGTGGTCTGGGGAAAGGGAGAAATTGGGACAGCTGTAATAGAATGACAATAAAAAATTTGTTAAAGCTATAAATAGGCCTCGCTCCTCCAAGAGTTGCTGAAAAATCATTTCGTTAATGACGGCTCTTCCCTACCTTATAACAAAACTCGTGGTGGACCTTTCAAATAAAAATGACATGCTTTAACTATGGCCGTGTGGGTCTTGTTACTTTTGTTACAATAACTAGGTACTTTAAAAATTAGGCTTTCCCTAGAAGTCATTCTGCATGTAACTCGGGAAGCATCGCCATTGAACACGGAAGGGATGAGGAATCAGGGATGTGTTCCCGCCCTGATCCAACACAAACATCTCAGGTTTCTTTTCTGTCATGTGTTCATTTTGCAAGCAAATTAATTATGTTGTTACTGTCAAATTAGTGTTCCATGTATTAAAGAAAAAAGTTGGATGAGTATCACCCAACACAAATCTTTAATTTTCAAAGAAGTGGAAACCGATGACCCAGAAGGGAGTGATAGACTTGCCCATGCTGACACATGACATGACAGGGGAAGCTAGCACCAAGACTGAGCCCTTCTCTGCTCTGATCCACGCTCCCCCAGTACGCCATAATACCATCCTGACGTCTCCTTAAGATTAGGGAGAGAACAGCCAGGCGCTTTCTCTCCTGCGTGGCCTATTTTTCTTTGACAGGGAGTCGATTTCATGGGTAAAATGAAAGGTTGTTCTTGATGGTCTCTGAGGTCCCACACGACTCTCACATTCAGTGATTCTCTCTCTTTCTCTCTCTGAACTTTTATTTTATTCCCCTGCGGTGCGGGGAGATAAGGCAATGTGCTACAGTATGAGAAAAACTTTCGAAGTCTTTCCTAAATAGACTTGTATAATCTACACGGGGATTCGAATCCTCACATAAGACATTTTGCTTAATTAAGCCACATTCAAACATGAAAAAGTCATGTTCATACAAACTTAAGGATCAGATTTACAACTGCCGAGCGCCTACATGGTATGGATTAGTCTCAATTAGCCACATCCCGATTCTTGCTGAGAAAAGGTCACCAGATATTTCAGTCTTTTCCATACTTAAAATTCAAGTCAGCCAGCTCCACCATGGTCAAATGTTTAAAATGACATTTGGTGTATCGCAAAGCGTTTGTGGAGAAAGGAGGATTCATTCATTCATTTAGCAAATGGAGTTCACTATGCCACTCCGTAGATTAAACACAAGGGATATATATTGATAATGAGGACTGGTCTGCTTCCTGCTTCTTGAATATTGCCATTTAATGAGGTTTCGGGAGACTGAATACTGATAGAAGGGGCTAAGTGTGGTAACCTGGAAGCCCCAGAGAAGAGACCTTCCAACAAGGAAGCAGTATCCTCTAGTAGAAATAAGACTTGTGCCCTTGCGCTCTTACTTAAGGTCACTTACAACTATATTATTTTTATAAAAGATGCATGGTAAGTAAAATAAGCAGAAAGGAGGTATTTGCACATCAGCTCATCTACTGTGTAAAAAACCATCATGTTGCAATAACAGCGGGAGTCAGATATTTTGTCAGTAAAAATAAAAAATAAAAAGCCATCATTAACATTAGGTGAGCATCCTACTAAATATTGTTTCCTGCATAAACAGATTCAAGAATACACAAATATTTTAAGCTAACATGCTATTTTTAAATTAAAAGAATCAACTTTTTTGGTACTTGGATTTAAAAATGAAAAATTATTGTTAATTTAATGGTATAGTTGAGATTCAAATAAATGCTTTTTTTTAATGCAGAAAATATAATTTCCTAAAATGCCCTCTAATGTAAAGAAAAGATGATACAAAAACATTAAGAAATCAAAGTCATTATTATGTTTTAAACTTTTTCTTTTTAGGTGACATCATTTGGCTGTGTGCTATAAAAGATGAAGCTCTTAACACAGATTTCTCCCGACCTTACTTCTCCACAACTTCCAAATTTTTATTGTTATTAATTTTGACATTGCCAAGGATGATGACATTCACATTTGGTTCTGTACCCATGATTTTCCTAATTGCTAAACATTAGGACCACATTGAAATAGAAATAATGTTCACAGTCTTTTGCCCACAATTTCTTCATTCCTGAATTCTTTGCTATAACACCTCTCCTAAGTTCTGTCTAAGATTAATATGCAAGTGAACCATCTGGGGAGCTTGTCAAAATCAGGTTATGGTTTGGTAGGTTTGTAGTGGGGCCTGATATTCTGCCTCTGTTTCTAGGTGCTGCTGATGCACCAAGGTCCTGTAGTGAGGGCTAATTTTCCAAAGAGCTCTGTTCCCTGAGTCCTTTATGGAGGTTTAGTACGTGTTGCCTTTAGAACAGATAAATTCCTTGGCTAGGATTATTCCTGAATCACATTCGTATACATATTAGTCCATTTTATTCTAGAATTGAATTCGATTTTGGAGAAATCTGAGACCAGCCAGAATTTCATTTTGTATCTCCTTAAAGACTTGGGGGGGAAAAAGTCATTTTTAAAATCTTTACTGTTCAATAATGTAAACAAAATATGCTTTATATAGCTCATTTGGTTTTACATTTTCTTCTAAAATGTGTGTTTCCCTTAATTGTATAGATTGTTTTGTTTTCCCTTTCAGAAAATTTGTCTTGTATTATATCTTTGAAAACTTTTATTTTCCTCTGTTCTATTCCTTGAGTTCTTTCTCAGAAAGATAATCATTCTCTTTATTTTAGATCATTTTTATTTGCATTCCACAAATAATGCCTTTTCTGTGAGTGCTTAAATCTTTTGGAATTTCTACCTGCAACCACCCAATTTACACTAAGCCTTTTTTTTTTAGATCAGATCTAAGGGACACTTGTCCTTCTGTGACATCGTTTTAGTTTCTCAGTGTTCCTCATTTCTCTCCTTGTATTGCTATCTCTTTTTTATATTTTTCATTATCATTTTATCTTGTATTTGAGTTATTATTATTATATATTCTAGTTAAGTTCATCTAGTGCTTTGACATTTCTGTAAATGTTTTCTTTTTTTTTCTGTTGTGTTAGATATCCTGCCAGGTTGAACTCATTTTTTAAAAATCTTGTGCATTTATTTATTTAGCCATTCTCTTATTCCTCTCCTCCCAGCTTTACATTGCAAATTTTTTTCATCTCCCTCATATTTGGACAGAGCTAACCAGGTCTTCTTTTGTTCTCATAAAATGTAGATGATTTCTTGACTCCCTTCCCATCGCAGGGAAATCTACACACTAAGCTACTGTTGAGGGCTAATATTGAATATTTTTCCTGCAGCCCAAGGCTTTAGCCTGGGGGGAAATGCTCACCCAAAGGAAAGTGTTTTCTCTGTTAGGAATCATGCTCTGTATAGATTTCCAGGGTCTGTTAATTATCCCAGGCTCAGTCCTTTATGGCCCATCTTATTCCCGTGTGGAGATGTGTTCGAATTAACGCTCATCTTTTAATGTGTTCCTTCATACAGGACCATACTCAATTTTTGCTCCTTTTTATTTGTTTCCTCCTAGAAAACCTCACTACATGTTTCCCATCAAAAGACAGAAAGGTTACAGAAAATGTCCACTGCCCCCTTGTTGTTAATCTTTCTCTATTTCTACTACTGGTTCCGGGTAACCACTGATCTCCTTGGGTTCATCACTGTAGATTAGATTTTTTAAATTAATTATTGTATTATTTTCCATACAAAAAATTATAAATCTGTTTTTCCCCACCCTGCATATATGAATGTCCTTGAGATCCATCCATGTTGCTTCCAGTATCAGTAGTTCATTATTTTTTATTCCCGAGTTGTAGTTCATTGTATGTGTGTCACACAATTTATTTATCCATTCCCCTGTTTGGTTTGTTTTCAGTTGGGGGTCATTATGAATAAAGCTGCTATGATTATTTGTGTGTAAGCTTTTATATAGACATATGTTTTCCTTTCTCATGAGTAATACAAGTAGAATTGCTACATTATATGGTGAGTGCATGTTTAACTTTATGAGAAATTGCCAGGCTGTTTTCCAAAACGATTTTACCATTTTATATTCCTACCAGCAATGCACATTCACTTATGTTGTTCACATATGTAGTTTGTTTCAACAACGTCTTGATTTTGAGACCCTACTTTTCAAAAGGATTTGTTGTGTTAAATCTTGCATGAGATGAGAAAACTATTCATGAAAGTAAGGGAATATGCTTAAATATGTTTATCTTATCAAAAATGTTCAGCAGATTATATCTGTTATAATAAAGAATTTACTATGTAAAAAAAAGAGGAAAAAGTAAAAGTTAAGGGTGCCCACTCAGTTTGTACCTCCCCAGACACTGAAAGAACTGCCCATGAGACAGCTTCTAGGAGGTCCTCCTTGGGGTAAGAGGCTGGCCTCACCAGGGCACTTTGCTTCCAGAAACCATTTCTTATTATGTGTAACACTGAGTTGTGGCTTCACCTTGCTTGGATGTTTGAAGGTGAACACTTTTGCTCTTTGATTACATTTTATCTTTTCATCACATTTTTAGGAGAGGGATGTTATATCCTAAAGTTTCAATCCACTGTTTTAAGGAGAAAGATCCCTATGGCCTTGGTATATCATAAGGTGTTCTTTGCTTAACATTCGATATTTCTCCCACTGGATGTCCACAAATGATAGACTAGGCTAAATAGCTCTAGGCCTCTTGCAGCACTTAGCTCCATTCCTGGTGAACAATAGGCACTCAGCACTCCTGGCTGGCAGTACATACTCAGTCAGGTTTGCTGAATTTATGAAATGAGCAAGGACGGAGGCGGAGGTCCTACTGAGCAGCTATTATGAACCAGACATGCCTTGCTTCATTTAATTTTCATAAGAACCAGCGATAAGGAGGTGTTCCTATTTCTGCCTTTTAGATGAAGATACATGTAGGTATAGAGTTTGTAATTTGGTCACAATAGAAACACTTGACAGAGCATGGCCTCAAATACAGGTCACCGTGAAGCTACCACCCATGTCTTTCCACTGAGACACAGCCCTAACACCTGGGAAAAGTGGAAACAGCCCAAAGGACCACCGGGTACATAGGTAGTATACCAAATGGCCCAAGGGCTGGATACAGCCCATGGATGCTTTTAGTCTATCCTATACTTTAAAAAAGAAAACACTAATTGTCACTTATCATATGCAAGCTGGTGATAGCATGGTTTAAGAAAACAGAAGCTCCTAGCAACAGTGGCACTACAACCTTCACAGGGACAACTGACAATAACTGGATAGCAAGCTTCCCTTTTAGATGACACCTGCCCTCTGCAAGTCACCACAGCCTTCTCCCTCTGGCTACACTCCTTTCCATGCCTGGCCTCTTCAGTCATTGGACTTTGCAGCCTTGACCCAATGAAATTTGACCCAGGCCCTCTGGTCTTCCAGGCTTTAGACAATGTAGGTGCATCATGGTTCAGGAAATTTTCTGTCCTGCGAAGGTCCCAGTCCTGATTGGAGAATGGTCACTAGAGTCTTCCCTGACACAGAATGTTGCCCCCAAGGATTCTCTGGGCCCTACCTCAGAGCCTGGAAGTGCCACTTCATTCAGCAGGCTCTGTAAAGACAGTGATCTACGAGGATGGTCTGCACATCTTGCAGGAGCAGCTCTGAGTTGAGACTCTGGTCTCTAGGGAAAACTCGAGGAGAGATCAGGCTTTTGTCTGTGAGGTTGTTTTCTCTCCAGGGAGAAGGAAGAATTAATGAGAGCTGAGGAAGGTCTGTTCTCCGGGTCCAGCGGGAGTGCCTTCTGAGGAAGGGGCTGCCGGGCTGCCTCCTCCGAGGGATGTGCTCCCGGAGAGCGATGATGGAGATCATTACCCACGTTAACACTCCAGGGGAAACAAGCCTCCCCGCCGCCCCCCACCCCCGCCTCTCTGCTCTGTTAGCTGTGATCTGACTCAGTCTAGCCAAGGGCAACCTCGCAACCCTGGAATTTGCAGGTGAGGGTCATCACGTTTTACCATACCGGGAAATCCCCTGTGTAGCTTGTTAATCATAGGTGTTCAGACGTGGATGGACCAGAGTTTGAGAAACAAGTCAGTGTCGAAATTTCTAGAAAAGGCAAAAGTATAAAGACAGGAAACCGGTCAGTGTGTTTCTGGGGCTCAGAGCGATTGGAATTTGACTACAAATGGGCATGAGAAAACTTTTTAGAATGTTCTAACTCTAGATTGTGGTGCTGGTGGCACAACTGTTTATATATACTAAAATTCGTCAAACTGTACACTTTGAATGGATGGATTTTATGATATGCAAAGTAACCCTCAATAAAGCTATTACACACGCATACACACACACACACACCTGAAGTGATGATTATGTAACAATGTAATGGGTAAGCAACATGAAAAATAATAAATCATGGTGATAATGACATGAATATAAGGATGATAGCAAAGAATTACGGAGCAGTGCCTGTGGGCCAGATGCTGAGCCAAATTCTTACGTGCATTTGTCATTATTTTGCTCCCCTACCCCATGATATATGCCCTTGTTACCCCTGTCACTTTGCAGATAGGAAACTTTGGCTTGAGAGGTTAATGACTTCCTCATGGTGCACAGCCACCCAGAGGAGAATGGAGATTTGAACGCGAGTGATCTGATACCAGGGACGTAGTCCCTTACTAATTGATGAATTAATTCAGTTGCTCTATTGTATGAGGCTTAGTATCAAACAGAAGGAGGTTTGACATCTAACTTTACAACTTCTAACAACTTGAACTAAACCACCTGCCTTCATCTCTCAGCCTCAGTTTTTACATCTGCAGGCTAAAGATGATAGTATGTTATCTCACAGGTCTCTTGGAAGAAAGAAATGAAATGAAATAAGATATGTAAAGCTGCATACATGTACAAGGCTCTCCAATAAACGCAGACATTAGAATACGTCTATTCCTTAGCAGAGTTGTTGGTACATCACATGAGCTTAACAAATATCAGCTACTATTTAACTCTCAATGTTGAGGTAATTTGTTTATCTAACAATCACTGGGCATTCATATCTCCCAAACACTAGGAGAGTCACTGAGTCAGATCTTACATAAACTATAGGACGCTACCCTACTCTCCAGGAACAACAGGCACATATACTAATAACTGTACTAAAATATCTGAGTGCTTCACCAGGTGTAGCTGGTGTCTTAACTGGCTCCTTCTATAGTGGCATAAAAACAGAGGTCATGGTTACGGAGACATAGAGTCTGTACAAAGGACAGAATGTTGAGCTTAGTCTTTTAAAAGGAGTCTCTTTGTAGCTAATGTCTATTGTTTTGATACTTCCAGCATCTGTTCAAACCACAGGCAGTGCCAAAGAAAATTTTTCCAGATTTGCAGATCTGCAGAAATCCTGGCTTGCTTTATCCCGTAAGGCTGCCTTATTTGTTCAGGGATCTTTGTGTTCCTTTTGCCTCATCTCTTTCATCATACAAATCCCAGTGGCTCCATTCTCAGGGTGGAATTCTCCAGGTGGAAATGCAGCTCTGACTTCTTGGATGTCTCTGGTACCATCTACCGCTCTGTACTTACTCCCCAAAGCTGCTGTGGAAAATACAGCTTTTTGGGGACCCCAGGATCCAACATTGTGACTCTGCATATGACATCTTCTACATATTCCCTGTTGTGATAATACAACCATTCGTGAAAAGCTGTTCACCTACCTGGAGAGTGATTTCAGTTCTAGCACAACTCATGAAGCCAGGTATTTCTAAATGACTATAATTGGGTGAGGAAATTGTTTCATTTCCCTCCCTCTTAATTTATCTTTTAAACCCCCAGAAACACATGGCTGCTGGCTATCACAGTCACATGTCTTCTCTCCCTGAACTTTTCAA
Source organism: Mormoops blainvillei (assembly GCA_004026545.1). Taxonomy (NCBI): domain Eukaryota; kingdom Metazoa; phylum Chordata; class Mammalia; order Chiroptera; family Mormoopidae; genus Mormoops; species Mormoops blainvillei. Next base: position 95,197 of record PVJD01003281.1, on the reverse strand, counting down.
TTCAGGGGAAAATCCACTGAAGATGAAGTCAGAACTGCCAGTATCATTTAGGGAACAGACGGAGATGGGGCAACTCAGGAGTTGCCTTATTTCAATTTTAAATTGCAAGAATTCAGGTGGCAACTTAGAAAATGGTTCTTCTAATTCTTAATAATGGCTAGCCACCTTCTTCAATCTGATCGAAAGTAGATCGGGGTAAAAACATCGAAGGCCAGGACCCAGAACATTGTAATTCCCCAACTCATCAATTTAGCAAGGGAAGAGAAGGACATTCCGATATAGACTGACTTCTTTCAAGTGTCTTTGTCTCAAATATTATTAGATGAGAAGGGGACTCGCCTTTTCACATGGGCGAATGGTAATTTATAAAACATGTACATAAATTACCTGATTCCTCATTCCACTTATGTTCTTCCCCTTGCCTTAACTGACCATAAAAATGGTGATGCCATGGCAAACCATTAAATGCTCAGCTATTTAGCCCAGCAAGCTTCCTTGTTTAATAGTTTTGTTCATCTCACATGTACAATTTGTAACCAAGTAAATCTGATTTTGAAGTAGGCTGGGAAGTTAAACTGCCTCCGGGAGCTCTGCGTACTCCCTGTCCTGGAGTGAGCCAGGAGCTCGCTACCTGGGCTCTCCGAGCACCTGCTAATAAAGCCAGATTCTCAGGATGGCTAATGAGTTTGGCTCTTTTTATATAACTTAAGATGTGATTATTTTTCTTTCTCTTATGGGGTTATTTGAAACATCCTAAGGAATTGGATTTACCCATATGTTTGACAATTAATGCAAATAGGAAGATTGCTGAACACTAAGTATTATTTGAATTGATTCTGACAATGCTTTCCTCGTGCACATCAGCTACACCTTGAATTAAGTACAAAATCTAAATGAACACTAAGAGAGCGGAGTGTGGGTTTGTTCCTGTTAAGTATTTTGTGTCCAAAATGAAAAGTACTGTATAAACTGTAAAGCTAATTAGCAGAGAAGCAAGTGATAATAATTTTGGCAGGGAAGGTAAAATGAGGCGGTGAGTCTGTCCTGTAAAGAACTTGAACTTTTTTCATTGAATGATGGAGGTCTATTGAAGGGATCTGAGCACCCAGGATGGGGTGATTAAATGAGCCATTTTCACATAAGCCACTTAAAATAATGCAGAACACTGGAAAATGCTCATTTTATAGGTCAGTTAGGGGAGGAGGGAGAGGATGGTGATTCATCAAAATGGCACACACATAGTAGGGGCTCTCTGTTAAGTGAATGAATGAATGAGTGAATAAAGGAAGAGGCTTGGTGATAACATCAGAGGCCAGTTTATGAATTGAACTTGAGGACTTGGAACTGCCAAGTACTTGGGGTAATTATCTTGGCTTGACCAAGGGAACTGTAGGAGATGCCAAGTTATTTTCAAAAGTTGCTGGGTAAGCACGAGGTTCCCAACAAAGGTAAGGGGAGCGCTTTTGTTTTGTTTAATAGGCGTATTGACTGCTTCACACCACCAATTGGTGATCTTCAGTTCTATCTATCATTGCACCGAGGTTAAACGAGCCCAGACGTCCAGTACTTCAGGGTGACTTGCTAGCATTCAATCTCCTTGGCACAGGGCCTGGCTGGACACTAACACTTGAGTCTGTAACTCTCCCATTCTTAGCTATTACCACCTGCTTTTGAAGAACTTACACTTTATCCTAATATATTTATTCATGCTCAGCCTTGCAGCCCTCACCACCACTCTGCTTCATTAGACCTGTATTGTATCTCCTACTCTAATTTTCCATGTATTGATGCCATATTTTAAACCCCAGAGGGTGACCTTATTTCTAGGAAGGGGGCCACTCAGACTTGCCATTCTCTCCTGTATATAAAATAAATCACGCAAACTGAATAGACCCAGTGACATTACAAAGTCAAAGCCAAAATATGTTTTGCCCAAAGTCATTCTAGACCAAAGAAAATTCACAGACAGTGAAATGAATATTTTTCTTTAGTTTTGTGATATGAAAGATTTATGGAGCATGACTTTAGAAGCCTATTTAAGTTATGTAAAAGATGCCCTGATTTTTAGATGTATGCTGAAGAATTTAGAAATAAAGTGTCATGACATCAACAACTTTCAACTGAGTCAGCAAAAACACATAGGCATATTCACATATGGAGATAGCATACCTAAAGCAAATTTGGTCAAATTGTATAATTGTTAGCTCTGAGTGTTTTGTCTGTGCATTGTACTAACCTTTCTATGTTTGAAAATTTTCATAACATAATGTTGAATAGAAATTTCAGTTGCAATTTAATTCTATTTTATACATCCAAAGAGGTGTTTGCTCTCTTCTTTTCTTCTATAATATTGACTTTAACTATTTTGATGTATGGAATGCTTTCACTAGAGCCCCCTTCCACCATCCAGTTATATTTTGTATTTTTTTACCCTCTTATAGCTGTTTTGTCCAAATCTCTTCTCCTAGAACATGAATTTACTTTTTGCTTTTAATGTAATTCTACATTTAACAAGAGTAGGCTGTCTTTCTCTGTTTCTTTTCACTGATGTCTTATTTAATAAATCAAAACCATCTCTAACCTCTGAGATTAAGCCCATCCAACACTCAATTTCTCATTAGGATGGGAACATGTGTAACTTCCCCCGGCTAGGCTGCCACAGGATGACTTTGCATTTAGTGATGGTGGCCTCGAAGTTACATGGAATTATATCTGACTCAATTTAGCTCACTTTGATCCGAGCATCTTAGCATAATTTTCAAGTGTTTGACCCAATCAAAATCATGAAGTGGAAAATTTGAGAAAACCTGACTACTGAAGAACTTTTGGAAGATGTTTAAAGAAAGGACACAGCATGGGGGACACTGCTATGAGTGAGGCAAGACATGTCAGAATCAACCAATCAGAAATGCACCTTGGTGTCACTCCTCAGAGGGGACACAGTTGAACAGGCAGAAGGACACCAATGCCTCAGAGAGAGATGGAAAGAGGATAATGGTTGTGTTAGCAACTTCTTCTTCAGAGAGTTACTCCTCTGAGCATGTCTGCAGTAACTGATGATGGTGGCATTGCCTCCCCTAGGGTTAGTGAGGTCTTATCATTGGGGAAGACCTTGACCAGAGGAAGTTCCACTGAAGATTTGCTGACTCACTTAATCTTCATAATGATGCAAGGTTAATGGAGTTATCACCAAGTCAAAGGTGCAGAAGCTGCGGCTCAGAGGTTTGAGTAATTTGCTTAATGACAGACAGCTAGTTAGCGGCACAGCTGGATCTTCATGTGGGTCTTTCAGAGCCTGAGGCGTGAAAGGAGAACTGAGAAATCACATACTCCAAGCTTTCTTCCCCTTCCTTTCTAACGTTGCCTTTCCAAACATTCCATTTATGCATTCATCAGTTGATGGGCATTTTGGTTGTTTCTATATTTTGGCTATTATGAATTATGCTGCTACAAACATTTATGTGCACGTTTTTATGTAAGCATATGTTTTCAGCTCTCTTGGGTATATACATAGGAGTGGGATTGCTGAGTCAATTGGTAACTCTATGTTTAACTTTTTGAGAAACTGCCAAACTGATTTCCACAACAGCTTCACTGTTTTACATTCCCACCAGCAGTGCATGAGGGTTCCAATTTCTTCCACTTTCTTGCCAACATTTGTAATTGTGTCTCTTGATTATAGTCATCTTAGTGGCTGTGAAGTAGTAGCTCATTGTGATTTTAATTTGCATTTCCTTAATGACTAATGTAGTTGAGCATATTTTCATGTACTTGTTGGTGATCCGTCTTGTCTTCTTTGGAGAAAAGTCTGTTCGAGTCCTTTGCCAATTTTTAATTAGGTTACTTAACTTTTTATTGTTGAGTGTTAAGAGTTCTTTATATATTCTGAACATATATCTTATTGGATATATGATTGGCAAATATTTTATCCCATTCTGTGGCTTTTCTTTTCACTTAATAGTGTCCTTTGATGTACAAAAATGTTCAGTTTTGATGATGTTCAACTTATTTACTTTGTTTTTCACAAAGATATACACCTATGTTTTAGGAGTTTTATTGTTTTAAGTCTTACATTTAGGTCTTTGATCCATTTTGAGTTATTTTTCATGTGGTGTGAGATAGGGATCTAAATTCATCCCTGGCACGTGGGTATTCAGCACGATTTGTTGAAATGACTATTCTCTCCCCAATGAGTGATCTTGGCACCCTTATCAAAAATTTCCTGAATTTACTTTTTAAAATTCTTCCCAACTTCCTTATTTAGTAGGAGAAGTATATACAGCAGCTAGTTTTTCACATGAACACAAGCAAGCCATTACACATACATATATAAGTATATAGGACGGGGGAACCAAAAAAACAAGACAAAACAAAACCGGAATTATCTTCCGGAGAGCAGGCCTCTTATAGTACAGGCTTCCCCCGCTAGGTGAGTGTTCTAGGAACCATTGTATCCTTGCACTAGCTGGTGGTGTTGTGAGAGACTGTGTTCGGCTTCGGGGAATTTTTTTTAAGCCTCTTTTAACTCGTTTGCCCATTTCACAATGGATGATTTATGAGTGCACCTGCCCACACCGTGCTGAGTGTTCGGCAGCTTTTGACCAAAAACGGCACAACCCCCACCCTTCCTATTCATGTGATCTCGCCCTGAGCGAATTTTTTTTATTTGTTTCTTTCCTTGGCTAAAAAAAAGTCCTGAAAGGGAAACATTTTGCCAATGTGGAAGAGGTAAAACAAAAAACAGCAGAAGCACTAAAAGGCATCAAAGTCGATGAGTTCAAAGCTGTTTTGAACAGTAGAAAAAAGTCTTGACAGGTGCATTGCATCAAATGGAGGGTACTTTGAAGGTGACTGAAGTTTAAACGTGTAAGGATAAATACACAATTTTTTATAAATAAATTCCGGGTTTTCTTGGGTCCCTCCTTGTATATGTCTTATACACACATGTAAATGTGTGTCTCTGTGTGTGTGCATGTGCGTATATACACATACTTTTTCAAAGATCAGAATCTTTTGGACTTATACCTTTAAAAAATGAAACTTCAGTCTGATATCTGTACTATTAAACTACATGGATAGAACTAAAGTTGAGCAAAGTGGTATAGGTTGGAATACATTCAATATAATAGCTATTAAATTAATTCTACACTAAAATTGCCCATCTTCTAATAGATCTCACTTATACTTGCTCTTTTATAGCAATATTTCTCTGCTGTTACTATGAAACTTGTTGAAGAAGAAGATCATTTGTCCCAGCAGAAATGCCACCTGAAGCCATGGAGAGGGAAATGTCACACTGAAAAGCAGGCTGGGAGAAGGTGCAGGACACAGGAACTGTGGCTTTTCTGGGTCTGTTCAGCCAGGAGATGGTGCTTTTCTGTACTTAATGTGCCAGAACTGGGAAAACGTTAAGATGATCTCCCACAGTGTTCAGCAGAGGGGTGGGGGCTCTAAGATGGGAGCTAAAGCAGCACAGCAGGAAAGAATGGAAAAGCCAGAGCCACATTGACTTGACTTTGAATTTTGCTCTTATCATTTTGCTGATTTCTGTGACCTTGGTCAAGTGACTTCACCTCTCTGAACTGTTTTTGTCTATTAGTAAAATGACATGGCAATACTTTTAGGGAAGATCTATAAGGCTTGTGAACAAACTTATGTTGAATATCTAGCTTAAACCCACAATAAGGAAGTATGTAATACAAAGATGTTATTATGACAATTCTCAGCAGATCTTTTGGCTTGGGGACTTCTATTTAGTTCCCAGATATTGGATCAAACAACACTTCCCCAAGGGAAACTTATGTAGCACATTCCCTCACACCTGCACACGCACATGAACCTCAGTTTCATAGTGTACCTCCCCTCCCAGAGTCAGAAAACCCAGCTCTTTTAGTCTTAGTATTTGACAATGATGTGCAATTATACACACATACTCCATGTAACCAAATGTTTACTTTTTCTATTTTTATGGAAATATAAATTTATTATTTTTCTCATTTTTATTGAAATATAAATTAATATAAATGAGCACCACTCAGTATGGTGCAGTTCTGTGAGTTTTGACAAGCACAATAAACTTACCACCACCAAAATCAAGATATAGGACATATACAACAGGTTTACCTCCCCCCAGATTTCTTCATATTCTTTCATAGTCATTCCTCAACCCCACCCCAGCCTCTGCCCAACACTAATCTTATTTTTGTCTATAGAGTTAGCTTTTTCAAAAATGGATTGCATTTTATATGTAGCCTTTTGAGTATGGCTTCTCTCACTAAACAAGGCATTTGATATTCATCCATGTTGTGTGTAAGAGCAGTTCATTGATTTTTATTGCTGAGTAGTACTCCATTGAATGGATGTACCTGTTTGTTATCATTCACCCATTGAAAGGTGTTTGGATTTTTTTCCAGGTTTGGATGATTGTAAATAAAAGTACTATAGACGTTCACAAACGGGGTTTTTTTTGTTGTTGTTGTTGTTTTTTATGAGATGCTAACTTTTCATTTCATGTGGGGAAATACCTAGGAGTGGAATTTCTGGGCCTATCTGCAGTATTTTATTTCTTAAAAAAATAGAATACTTATGACAGATACAATAAAGTGTTGGTTTGATAAATGTCAGTTGTAAAAAATATGTGCTCTGCATAATATTCTGTACACTTTTCTTATGGCTAAAACATTTTATTAAAAATAAAACTCACAAAGTCAACTCAACAACTCAGGTGATAAAAATACTGCTGATTTTCTCAAGGTATGCACATGGACTTTTCATAGTGATAAAATCTTTTTCTAGCTAAAGATACTAATAGTTTTGACCATTCTACTGAAACCACTTAGTGATTCTATAAATAGAAATGAATCAGTCCTATCTGGAGCTGATGAGGTGGCCCCTTGGGATGACGCAACTCTCTCTTTGTGGCTTTACCTTCCAGGCACTACTGAACTCCACATAGATGCTCACAGTTCTCTTCTTCCTTGACCTTCTTTCCTTCTTTTTGCATCTCCCTTCTGCCACCACCTGACCCGGGGGGCCATCTTCACTCACTTGTCGCTCTTTCCCTCACATGTGTTCTTCTAAAAGGAGCTTTCCAGAGAGGGCGGAGAACCTCGAAGGCAAGGCATTAACCTCGCTTATGACTATAGATCATAACAGTATCCCAGGAGCCCACCCCTTTCATAGCCGGTGTGAGGAGGAGGATGACAGAATAAGGGGATGGAGACGGAAGACCTGTGGAGCTCATCCGGAACAAAGAGGTAAAGGAACAGAGAATCATGACCTACCACGTAATGGTCAGGCAGCACAATATCAGGTGGCCCCCACCAGCCTTCAAGAAGGTGACAGCAGAGACACTTCTGGGCAGAAAATGCTTTAAATAGAGTACCTTTGGATTATATTTCAAAAAATGGCTTTAGCTGTGGTGGTGATTAATGATCTTTTAAGCTTACAAAACATTCATCAGTTTAGCACTCAGGCCCTTCAGGTAATGCAAAGAGTGAACACTGACTGGAAACATGAAATATGGGCCAGTTCACCATCCACTAACTAAAATGTTTCATCTGGTAATCACTCTGGAGCAAGATTTATACTGGGTTTCACAAACATCTTTTTCATTTAAATTAGATTTAAGGGATTCTCTCCCATCATCCTCTGACTTTCCTAGAGTATAGCATTTGCTGGCTTCTTTTTTTTCATTAACTCTCTCATTATCATCTTCTAGCCAAGTATTTCCAGGGAGAAAATTATATGTGGAGCTGAACAAGCATTAACAACTCCACTGGAAGTTTAGGATGATGATATGTTTCGTGAGAAGTGGGCGAACAGTTTCTCAACTAAAAGAATTATGAAGAAGTCTGATGTATAATTGGAATTTTATTCTTAGCAACATTGTACCAGGGATCCTTGACTTGACTTTTGAGGCACGGGTTGGGCATTACCTCTTCTGAGGAGCCATTTCTGTTTCTACCCCCTCCGCCCAGGTGACAGCACACACTCTTCACTCATACCCCACACAGCACTCTCCTGTTACGTCCATGAGAGCAGTCACCATGATGTTTCACAAGCCTTTTCTCACATACCCACCACCAGCATTAATTCTGTGCCCCTTGATATCAGGAGGTTCCTCTCGGTTATGATTGAATGTCCCCTTCCTTGCCTTTGCTAGTGTCCGGCACAAAACAGACACGGAATAAACATGTAGCGAATGAATGAAATAATCTTTCTGAGTGTAGAAACTTTGCTGGAACCCTGAGAGAGTGAGAAAGAAAGGCAACCAAAAGGCAAGCAGGTAGGCAAGGAGGAAGGAAAAAAGAAAGGAAAGAAAAAGAATATCGTATCCCATGACAAATCTAAGTGAACACCATTTTCAAGATAATAAGAAAGAGCTCCAAGAGAAAATTTTGGAAGGTAAAGAATCTTTCAAATAGGAGACAAAATTAGATAGTTTCAAATATAAGATTTAACATTACCAATGATTTTTTTTTCTCTCTGCCATTATACTTATCTTCATTGAGTCATAAACCATATAATCTCCCAAGGCATTTCTATATACAAGCTTTAACCAATTTTTGGTATTCTGCTAAAAATAAAATTAAAAAGAAATAAATGAGGCCATAGTGCCGGGCTTTTAGGTAATGCTTCTGTCTATAGCCTCTCTTGAGTAATCACTGAAAGCAGTAACATAAATAATTCTCCGAGAAACCCTATTCTAGATATAAAAATATTCAAGTATTTAATTTTGTTGCACCCACTTTACCCAATTACTCTTGGCCCCCTGACCTTTGTTTTCCATAAGCATATTTATTAATCAAGACACTTAAAATTGAAAGCAAAAGAAACCCAATTCTAATATATTTAATCAAATAAACAGATTTATTGCACCGAGTAATTGCATTGAACAAGGGTGAAGCTCAGGCACAGTTGACTCCAATGACCGAATAATGTTTGTCGATCTTTGAACTGTGCTTTTCTCTGTGTGTGGTTCATCTCAGGAAGGCTCTACCCAAGTTGTTAAAATACGGACACTACTAGCTCTAAGCTTTCTCTGAGAAGAGAAATTCCCAGAAGAGGGGAAATAAAGTTTTTTCTCAAGTAAACTTTAGGAAAAGTCTCATGTCCTCTCAGTAACCCAGACTGGAAACTATCACTGTGACCAGAATAATGCATTGATGTAATGTTTTCACTGGCCTGACTCAGGTTAAATAAACACAAAAACTTAGAATGGGTGGATGGTACTGCCAAGATAAACAAGCATTCAAGAGACTGTTTTCAGAGGGAAATAGGTGCTGAAAAGATAATTTCCAGGAAGACCCAAGATGGCAGAGGAGTGGTGGAAGCTGCACAAACCTCCTCCCAGGACCAAACTGGAATTATAACTAAATTATAGAAAAATCATCCTGAATAACCAACTGAACACCAGCTGGAGAAAAGCCTTATAATCATGGATAGGTGGAAGAAGCCACTTCACCAAAATGACACTGGTACAGAGTACAGAGGAGGCACAAGAAGGCTGGATGGACCCCCACAGACAACTTCTGAAGTTCCACAGGGATATTTCAGCAGCCAGGAAGTTCCCCCAGAAGTGTGGGGTCTAAACCCCTAGCTGGGCTCCCCAGCCTACAGCACCAGAACCAGGAATCAACCCAAATAACACATGTGAAAAGAAGTAGGGCTTCTGTCCACCAGGGAGAAATGGCTGGTTGTGCAGAGAGCCTCTTAAAGAACCAAAACACAAAATTTCTTTTGCAGCCACTTACCCTGAGCTCCGACAGAGGGCTGGCAGAGTGGACTAGAGACACATGAGGGAAGTGTGGGGCTGGTGTCTCTGGGGGAAGAACTGAAGGAGCAGCCACCAGGATCCCTGTGCTGAGTCATTTCCCATACTGCAGAAGCCATCTTTCTCAGGCAGAGCACTCCCCTCCGAGTGGCATCAGCCTGAGGGTGAGAAATAGACCTACCCACAGGAATTACTCTGCTTTACCCTGTGAAGCTTAAGCTTGGCTACTCAGAAGTACAGCTGGAGGTTGTTATCTTAGTGATTAAGTTTAACAACTAAGGCAGATCTCTGGGAGCTGTGAGGCTTTAGCTGACCACCTAGGTCAGGTGCTGGTAGAAGTTGGCCATGGTGTGCAACCTGGTTCTTCCTGCACACAGATAGGCCCAGCAGAGAGAGCGTGTGGATCACTGCTAGCTCCAAACAGGTAGCCCAGCACCAATCACAGGCAGTGTTTGACATAGTGTTGCATGAGAGTCTTTGCAGATCTACCTGACACATAGGAATAAATACAAGAAGCACAAAGAAACAGACCCCAAGTGAAAGAACAAGAGAAATCTCCAGAAGAAGAACTAGATGAAATGGAGACAAGCAATTTATCAGATAGAGAGTTTAAAGGAATGATTATAAGAATAATCAATAGCATGAAAAAAAGACATAGAAACCATAAAAAAGGGCCAGTTAAGAATAAAGAATGCAATATCTGAAATAAATAATACACTGGAGGGAATAAATAGTAGTTAGATGAAGCAGGGGATCTAATATTTTACAACAATTTGGAAGACAAGGTAGGAAAAACACTCAAGCTGGGTAACAAAAAGAAAACACAAAAAAGAATTTGCATTAGGAAAAAAAGAAAGAAAAAAGAAAAAAAATAAGGAGAGCCTAAGAAACCTTTGGGACAACATAAAGCATAACAACATCTACATTATGAGAATACCAGGTGGACAGGAGAGTGAGCAAGGGATTGAGGGTCTATTTGAAGAAATAATGACTGAAAATTTCCCTCATCTGGTGAAGGAAAAAGACACACAAGTCCAGGAAGTTCAGAGAGTCCCATACAAGTTGAACACAAAGAAACCTACACTGAAACACATCATAATTAAAATGGCAAGGCTTAAAGACAAAGAGAGATTCCTAAAAGTTGCAAGGCAAGAGCAGGTAGCTACATAAAAGGGAGCACCGATTCCAGGGACGTCCATCCTTTTGGTGTCTCTGGGCCACACAAAGAAGAGTTGCCTTGGATCGCACATTAAATACACAAACACTAATGAAAAAAAAAACCCTCATAATGTTTTAAGTAAATTTACAATTTTGTGTTGGACCACACTCATAGCCATCCTGAGCCTCATGAGGCCCACGAGCCATGGGTTGGACACCCCTGGATTAGACTGTCATCTGATTTCTCAACAGAAACATGTCAGGACAGAAGGGAGTGGCATGAAATATTCAAGGTGATGAAAAGCAAGGACCTACAACCAAAACTACTTTACCCAGCAAGAATATCATTTAAAGTTGAAGGAGAAAAAAGGAACTTCCCAGACAGGAAAAAGCTAAAGGAGTTTGTTAGCACCAAACCAGTACTGCAACAATTGTTAAAGGGCTTGTTTTAAGAAGATGAAGAAAAAGAGAAAGAAAAAAAAAAAACAGGGGAAAATAGTCTAACAATAAAATGGCACTAAACTATCTATAAATAATCACCTTAAATGTAAATCGCTTAAATGCTCTACCCAAAAGACATAGGATAGCTAAATGGATAAGAAAACAAGACCTGTATATATGCTGTCTCCAGGAGATTCACCTCAGATAGAAAGATACACACAGACTAAAAGTAAAGGGATAGAAAAAGATATTTCATACAAATAGAAGTGAAAAAAAGGCTGGGATTGCAGTACTTATATTCAACAAAATAGACTTTAAAACCAAGGCTATAGTAAGAGACAAAGGCATGACATAATGATAAAGGGAACAATCTAACAAGAGGTTATAACTTTAGTAAGTATTTACATACCCAACATAGGAGTGCCTAAATATGTAAAGCAAACCTTGATGGACATAAAGGGAGAGATTGACAGAAATGCAGTCATAATCAGGGATTTTAACACCCCATTGACTTCAATGGATAGATCTTCCAGACAGAAAATCAACAAGAGACAACAACCTTAAACAACACACTAGACCAAAAGGATTTAATGGATAACTTCATAGCATTTCACACCAATGCAGCAGAATATACATACTTGTAAAGTGCACATGGAACATTTTCTGGGATAGACCACATGTTAGGACACAAAACAAGTCTCAATAAAGTTAAGAAGACTGAAATCATATCAAGTGTCTTCTCTGACCACAGTGCTATGGAACTAGAAACCAATCACAGGAAGACACTGAAAAACACACAAAGACATGGAAGCTAAATAACATTACTAAGCAATGAATGGGTCAACAATAACATCAAGGAAGAAATGAAAGACACCTTGAAACAAATGAAAATGAGAAGACAGCAATCCAAAATCAGTGGGACACAGAGAAAGCAATCCTAAGAGGGAAATTCATAGCATTGCAGGCCCATCTCAAAAAACAAACAAAAGAAGTTCAGATAAGCAATCTAACTTTTACACTTAAAGGAACCTGAAAAAGAACAACAAACAAAGCCCAAAGTGAGTAGAAAGAGGGAAATAGTATCAGAGCAAAAATAGACAAAATAGAGTCTTAAAAAAAAAAGCAGAACAAAAGATCAATGAATGCAAGAGCTGGTTCTTTGAAAAGATAAACAAGACTGACAAACCTACAACCAGACTCATCAAGAGAGAAAGAGAGAGGGCCCAAATGAATAACATTAGAGATGAAAGATGAGAAGTAACAACTGACACCAAAGAAATACGAAGGATTGTAAGAAAATTTTATGAACAACTATTTGCCAACAAACTGGACAGACTGGACAAAATGGATAAATTCCTAGAAACATAATATCTTTCAAAACTAAATCATGATGATTCAGAAAATCTGAATAAACAGATTATACCTAGTGAAATTGAAGCAGTAATCAAAAAACTTCCAACAAAAAATAAGTCTTGGACTGGATGGCTTCACAGGTGAATTTTACCAAATATTCCAAAATGAACTGACACCTCTCCATCTCAAACTATTCCATTTAAGAGAAGCAAAGTCTCCCAAGCTCATTTTATGAAGCCAGCATTATCGTAATTCCAAAACTAGATAAAGACACTACAAAGAAAGAAAATTATTGGCCAATGTCCCCTATGCTAAAGCCCTCAACAAAATATTAGCAAACTGAATACAGCAATGCATCAAAAAGATCATACATCATGATCAAGTGGGATTTATTCTGGGAATGCAAGGCTGGTACAATATTTGCAAATCAATAAATGTGATTCACCACATAAACAAAATGAAGGATAAAAACCTCATGATCATACCAATAGATGCAGAAAAAGCATTTGATAAAATCCCGCACCCATTTATGATAAAAATTCTCAGCAAAGTGAGAACAGAGGGAACTTACTAAACATAATAAAGGCCATATGTGACAAACCCACTGTCAGTATCATACTCAATTGGCAAAAACTTCAAGCATTCCCCTCAAGATCAGGAACAAGACAGGGATGTCCACTTTCACCTCTCTTATTCAACATAGTACAAATGGTGTTGAGAAATTGGACAGATACATGCAAAAATGAAACTAGACCACTTTCTTACACCATACACAAAAATAAATTCAAAATGGATTACAGACTTAAATAATAGACTTGAAACCATGAAAATGCTAGGAAAAAAAAACACAGGCAGCCAAAACTCAGACATTGCTCACAGAAATATTTTATCAGATATATTTCCAGGCAAAAGAAACGAAAGAAAAAAATAAACAAATGGGAATACATCAAACTAAAAAGTTTTTGCACAGCAAAGGAAAACTTCTACAAAATAAAAAGTCAACCACAGGATGGGAGAACATATTCACTGATCCACTTGATAAGGGGTTAATGTCCAAATTTTATAGAGAATTTATAAAACTCAACACCAAAAAAACACAAAAACACAATTAAAAAATAGCCAAAGGACCTGAATAAACACTTCTCCAAAGAAGACATACAGATGACCAATAGATATATGAAAACGTGCTCAATGCCACTAATCATGCAAAGTAAAACCACATTGAGATATCATCTCACACCTCTCAGAATGGCTATTATCAACAAATCAGCAAACAAGTGCTGGCAAGGATGTGGAGAAAGGTGAACACTTTACACTGCTGGTGGGGATGCAGATTGGTGCAGCCACTGTGAAAAGCAGTATGGAGATACCTCAAAAAATTAAAAATGTATTTGCCTTTGACCCAGCAATCCCAGTTCTGGGAACATATCTGAAGGAACCTAAAACACTAATTCAAAGAAGCATAAGCACCCTTATGTTCATTGCAGTGTTATTTACAACTGCCAAGATATGGAAGCAGCCCGTGTCCATCAGGAGATGAATTTATAAAACAACTATGGGACATTTACACAATGGAATACTACTCAGCCATAAAAGACAAGAAAATTTTACTCTTTGTGACAGCGTGGATGGACCTGGAGAACATTATGCTAAGTGAAATAAGCCAGTCAGAGAAAGACAAACGCCATATGATTTCACTCATATGTGGAACCTAATGAGCAAACTGAACTAATAAACAAAATAGAGACAGACTCATAGATAGCAGAATGACAGCTAAGGGTGGTAGGGGAGGTTTGGGGGTAGGGGGGTTGAGCAAAAAGGGAAAATAGTTCATGGACATAGTCAACAGTGTGGTGATTGAGGTGGGGGCAGGGTATAAGGGGACTAAATAGTAATGGGAAAAATACAATAAAAATTTTTTTAGCTTTATTTTTTTCTAATTAAATTTTTTTTTAATTTTTAAAAAGAAGGTAATTTCCTTCCTTCCTTCCTCCCTTCCTCCCTCTACCCCTAACTCTCTGATACATTTCATAACCCTCAGGGATAAAGAGTTAATTCCCAAATAGCCTCAGAGCCAGCACGGCTGTCTGAGATCTTTGTTTTGCCAAAAAACAGCTCCGTGCTGAATTTGCAGAAAGGTTTAATTTCTCCTCTGGTGCTCTGAACAAGGTTATTAAGAGACCCTTTCAAGTTCTCCCTCTGGGCAACTCTACAAACAGCTGCACTAAAAGAAAGAGGGAAGAAGCACTAAAGGGTTTGGAGGTCAGGTTGTACACCTTGCAACCGCTCAAGGCTTTATCTGGGCAAGCCCAAGGTGGAAGCAGCAGCAAGCAGGGGAAGTTGGGGGCCAGCAGGAAGATTTTAGCAAGGCTCATTTCTGATTGGATGCCTGCCAGGAAGTGCCTTGTGCAGCCATATCAGGGGATTGAGAATAAGGCTGATATCCAAGAAAGACTTTGATTTGATTCAGGATAAAGACTGGGTGGTTAGAAAATATTTTACGTGGAGTGGGAGAAGGGCTCTCTTCTTACAACTTGGGGGAACACATACACCATAAGACTTCTTGTGGGGTTTGATGTTATAATATGTGCTCCCACTAAGTGCCCTGGACTTTTGGCCTGCCATGTTTGGGAAAGCATGAATCACTGTAGGAGCCACAACCATGAAATCCCGGTGTAGCAGGGATGCCCCACTCCCGGCCTGGAGGCCACATGCGGCCCGGGATAGTTATGAATGCGGCCCGACACAAAATCGTAAATTTACCTAGAACCTTTCTCTTGCTCATCAGTTTTTATTAGTGTTTGTGTATTTAATGTGTGGTTCAAGACAATGCTGCTTCCAGTGTGACCCAGAGATGCCAAGAGGTTGGACATCCCTGTTAAGAAAGTTAACTAAACTGGGATATAGATCTCAATTGGACCTGAGTCACTGACTCACAGCCTCCCCTTCTCTGGGCTTTATTTCTTCATCTTACATGTGAGGAAGTTGGGCTAGATCAGCGATGGGAAATGGCCTTGTCTCACAGCTCAACTCTCGTTTTTGGCACTGGGTTCAGAAGGATTCTGATGTTATATCTTTACTCTTCAAGAAATAATTAGGCATCTGAGTTGAAATTATTTGTCACATCCATGGGAAAGTCTCCCTTTTATTTGTTATCCCTGGAAAAGGTTATCTCTAAGATCGCTTCTGAATGGAAAATTTTGGTTTTCTAAATATTTTAATATTTTCCTTGATGCTTGAGGCTAAATCATTTAAACCGCACCCCCCCAAATCATTTTAAATGTTACCTCACACCAGTATTCTACAAAAATATAGTATTACAGACTGTTTTCAGGTATCAAACCTCAAAACTTACATAAAGCACAGAACTTGTAGACATTCCATCTGCCAAGGTTTTCGGCTTCCCTCCACTGTGTGTCCCGGTAAATGAACTGTGCTGCACATTAATAAATGACCATGCTTGGAAACACTGCCTTTGCTTTGCCAGTATTTTTCTTCCTCCTTCAGCCATGGTGACATTGTTCCTTTCAGAGAGTCCACAGCTCCCACAGATGCTAGAAAACCGCATCTGAGCAGCTGGAGTCTTCCTGGGGCAGAGTTTTGATCAAATCTGGTGGCTTTTCAGTTCATCGTGCGGTCTTCAGCTAAGCTGTCCCTGTTTTTCTTTCTTTTCCACCTTTTAAAGGGAGGACTACTTTGCATAGCAATTCAATTCAACAAACACTCTCTTGTGTCAATTGTAGGTAACGCCCTGCACTAAGTGAAAGAGAAAAGCAATGAAAATTAAGACAGTCTGTGTCCTTGACAGTCACAAGCCAGCGAGGAAGAGAAACTTACTTGGACACAACTCACGGTAATAAAAATCAAGCTGTAATAAGTATTTTTAAAGACATATTTAAAAACAGAATACTAGGAGAGAAGGAAGCAGAGAAAAACATGTTCTAGATGAGTAGTAGGCTCTGAGTAGGTTTCCAGAGAAGCTGTTTGAACTTGGCAATGAAGAATGAACGTTAGGAGAGAAGAGGGTATTTTCCAGTGAAAATAACTAACATGCGAAATTATGAAGTTAGGGTTACAAGGTGTGTCTGAAGAACAATGAATAAATGGTTCAGAGTGGCAGAGATGTGAAGTCTGTTGCAGCAGTGGGGAAAGGGGAGATTTTTGGTGGGGTTAGAATTCACAATGTCTTAAGTAACACTCTTACTTCAATTTACAAAACAGATATTGAAAACCAAGTATGTGATAGACAGGATTCTGTAGCCTGAGTTGGGAGGAGAATACACAGGGTACTTGCTCTCAAAGGGCTGTCATAAAGTAGGATCAAATACAAAGTACTAATTGCAATAAAATGTGTAATTACCTCTGTAATGCAGACATACAGAGAAGTACTGGAGCAAATATTTAATATCCAGTGGGGAGGGTAGAAAAAATATTAAAGAATGTCTGGGAGAGAAGGTGGAAGGTTTTTCCAGGTACAGAGAATGGTATAAGCAAAGACTTGGAATCATGATAGATTCTAGCACATTATGGGAAACTGTGATAAATTTATTAGAGACCAAAAGTAGACTTAATGGGAGGCAAGTGATGGAAGGTAAGTCTAAAAAAGCTTGTGGTTTAGTCTGAATCAATAAAGAAAAAGAGGGAGCTTAACTTATTGCAAAGTAAATTATAATTTTTAAAAAATTGCAGTGGTATATATTTGATCACACTAATATTCAGTACCCATCTTAAATGGTCCATGATGTGGCAGTATATAATCAGCTCTCTAGATATATATTACTTCTTATAATTTTAAGGTCAATTAATTTTCTACTTTGTTTTAAGGGGCATATCCATGGACTGTACATGTAACAAGAAGAAATTTTATCTTTAATATTGGAACCTTTTGTAATATAGACCAGCGCTGTCCAGAATTTACTATGATAACTTAAATGTTTTATACTATGTTATCTGACATGGCATTCGTTAGGTACATGTGGTTGTGGAGTACTCGAAATGTGATCAATACAGGTGAGAAACTAAATGTTTTATTGTGCTTAATTTTACTTAAGTTAAATTTAAACTTAAGTAGCTGGATGTGACTAGTGTCTACCATCATAGCACAGGTATAGACAAAGCAAATATATGAAAGTCTGAGATTCAAAATTTGACAGAACTGGATACTTAGAGAACCATTGCAAGAATGAACAAGTGAGAGGGCTTATTGGAAAGAACTATGTCAAGTAGGAATGCCATCAAATCCTTTCTAGGAGGGAGACGGAGAGAGAAATAGAGACTGGGCATTCTCTCTTAATAGTTAGAGTCACTGAAAGTGTCAAATTGAACATGAAGGGCTTTGAAAGCAATAGAAATGGAGCAACAAATGTTAAGACAAAGCTTAAACTGCAACCTTAGTGCAAGTGTTTGACCTCTAACAAAATAACCTTACAGAAATATGTACAGAGTACAGGATACTTAAAAAATAAAAACCTGTGCCTGAGATGAACATATCTCGCTTCCACTGTCTGGCACCCCTTTGCCATTCTTCTCATAGCAGCACCAAATTTTGGAGGGGATCTGCCATTTCCACATTCCATGTGAGTCTCACACAGCATTAAGTCTCAAACCTTGGGCTTCATACGTGACCCAGGACGGGTCAATAAAAATACTTCACCGCTCTGAACTCAATAATTGGTTCAGGGATGAACCAGCCAAGCCAACCAGAAGCTTCCCTGGAACTCTTTCTAGACGTTAGATTTTCCTCTGAACATAAATCTGCAGATACTACAGATTCGAAGTTGCCCGTGATCATCTTACTGACTATCTGGGCAAGCAGGCAGGCAGAGGCAGACACAGAAACGTGGAAAGCCCTGAAGACACGTTCAAATCCTTGTATTCCTTCTGCCTGAAGCTCCTGATCCACCCCTGGGAATTTCCACTTACGCGAGGCCACCGGTTCGCCCTCTATGCAGGACGTGGGTTGGGTTGGGCTGCTGTCATTTGCAACCAAAAGCCTTTACTAATGCATGGGCACACACGAGGCACAGATTTGATAGATGTTTTTCCATTAATTAAACCTAAATTATTTGCCTCTGACAGACAGGTGAAATGATGGTTTTTAGTTACTAATGGAGGGTTTGGGAGTGGAGTAATTTTTTTCTTTATGATTATTTTAGCAATTAAGGAGTAAAAGAAAAAATAGAAGGGAACTTAGAATTTTCAAATATTTTGGCAGCTGTCATATTAATATCTGGAAATAGGTAGCCCAAGAGTGTGCCTTCTACTTTAAAACTCCTAGAGTTCAAACACAGAGTCCCCAGTAATTATGACCACACTAGCATCATAACTCTTATGTCACTGACACGTGGAAGAATTGCATTTTGAAATAGGAGTTGTGATCAAAGTTTATCATTCTGATAGAACAATCAGCTGTCTTATCAGAGTTTTTGCAATTCTCTCATCTACCCATGTTAGGAAGAAGCTGGGGGGTCCTCAAAACTCCAAAATAAGTGTTCCAGGTTATTGGCATTTACTTTGAGGATAGACACAACACTCACCTTAGCGTGGAGATCACTACGCCTGCTCTGTGGACTGTCAAACATAGTACGAGGTCCTAACAGAGAACAAACAACCCAAAGTGAAAATTTACTTTATTCAAATTCTCCGTAGATGGATGTAATCACCTATGAAAATAAACCATGGAAAGAAAGATTTAGGGCATTTGCATAATGTGAGTACATTTTCATGGTGGGAAAGGGAGACATGCTAAGTTTGAGCTGATAGATCCATAGAACATGGGATTAAAATGGTTAAGAAAGTGGGGGGACTGGAACTTGACTATGAGGTTTCTGGCCTGAGAAACCAAGTGCAATGCTAATCATCAGAACTATGAAGTGGGCATGTCTTCAGAGAGAGGTTAAGGGGGAAGAAGGGAGAAGAGAGAGGGACAAGGGTGGAATCTTAAGCAGAGGAGGCAGAGAAGCCAAAGAAAGGCAGGTTGAGAAAAGAAAGGACCATCAGGAAGATACAGCCTCCTGGAAGTCAAGGGACAAGAAGGGAGGTAAGAAGAATGATGACAGAAATTACAATCATTTTCGTAATGGGGAAAATTAAAGCTCAGAGAAACAATTTACAACCCGTAGCCAAAAAGCATCAAAGCAAGGTCTGGGACTCTCCAGTTCCAAAGACCACACGCTTTCTATTATATTGTCTGGCTCATAGATGAGATATAGAGGAAGACAGGGTCTCAGAAAACCCATTGGTCTGTCAACATTTAGAATACCAAGTAGTGTGATGGGGATGAGAGATGGCATTTAATGAGGGGAGAGAAGCCAGATTATAAAGGATGACAAATGACAGCAAAGGAATAGAAATTTTATGAAGGTGGCTCTTTGAAAACAGAAGGGACAGTGCTGTTACTGGAGAGTAGGTTGAAGACAGAGATATTTTAGGTATATGATGATCCAGAATTAGGAAGTACTATTATGGTGATATAGAATTTGGGCTCTGGAATTAATAAGGAAGCTCAAGTCGGACTTTAGTACTTATCTGTCATAAAGTAGGGGATCTCAGCTGGGGAGGTTGTGTCCTCCATGGATACGTGGCAATGTCTGGAGACATTTTATTATCACAACTGGGAAGCAGGTGCTACTGGCCCGTAGTAGGTAGAGGTCAGGGATGCTGCTCCGCATCCTGCAGTACCCAGGGAAACCTCCCTACCACATAATTCAGGCCAAAGTGGCCATAGCGCTGAAACTGAGAAACTGAGTCCTAACAGGAATATTTCTTAAGCTCTTTACAACTAGGTTTCCTCAAATGTAAAGCAGGGATAACAACGATAACTGTCGCTTCCTGGGTAGTTGGAACTTTAATGAGCTAAGACATGCAAAGCATGGTTCTAGTAAGTCCTCAGGAACATCGCCGCCGTCATCGTCGTCATCATCATTATCATCATCATCATCATCATCATTTTTACCTTTTTTGCGTGACAAGCCAGGATGTTGACTTAAACCAGATAGAAAGGCAGGACTTACTCCCAGTCAGAAAGATGGTGGCTTTATGCATGTTTGTCAGGGTTTGCTTTCCAAGTCCTCCTTTGTGGGGAGCAGTCAGGGCCAGAAGGGCAGCAGAGGCTGCGTTTAGAGATGGGTATTTGTTTTCCCTTCCACTGGATGTCCCAGCTTCAGAGATAGAGACCCTCCCTGTGGAAGCGCCTTCCCGAGTGGAGAGAAGCAATGCTGACCATCACCCGGGTCAGAGCGAAAACACTTCTGACAGAAAGGCTTTCCAGGCAATTGAGCGGATTCCGTTCTGTTGCGGCCGAGGGCATGCTGGTTTGTCGAAGAAGGGAATGGAGATATTCCCCAGGGATACTTTCCATCAAAGGAGAAAAGTAGATTATTAACAAATAAAAATATGTATGTTTGGATAATTACATTTGCTATAGCTGTATATATATTTTTTATTCCCTAAGATGGTGCAAAAAGAAATTGAATAGATCTTGGGAAATGTGATTGCTTTGTTACCGGGCTGGAACCAGCTCTGTGTGTGTGTGTGGGTGGGTGTGGGTGTGTGTGGGGGGGTGTGTGTGTGTGTGTGTTAAATAAAAATTACCTGCAAAACAGCTAGGCGAAAGAGGTACATTTGAAAGATTCCTACTCTAGTCAGACTCACTTAGCCCCTTAATCCCTTACATTGGCAGTTGAATCTCAAGGACGGTTTTGGTGCACAGAGGAGCAATAAACAAACACAGCCCAGGGCTCCTGGCATCATGGAAAAAAAATCACCCATTCCTTGTAAATAGATTGCAATAAAACAATAGCGACTGAACATTTAGTGGAAGAGAGAATCAACCAAGAGGAACTCTGACTCAGTGGCCTTTAAGCTGCAGAAACAAACAAAAGAACATTGAAATGGACTCAGATGAATCCTTTAAAGACAACCAGCTTTTGAAGGCTTATTAATCAACCTCTCGGGCAGAATCCCAGACTATTTTAACTGGAGTGAAGGTAAAAGCAAATAATGAAAAAATAGTCGATCAATCATCCAGAAGATGTGCGTGCCAGCATCAACAAACTTTTTTTTTCCCTGCCTTGTTTTCATGTTTCCACACTGGTCAGATTTAACATCTGTCTTTCACAGCCTAGGTGAAAGAAGAAAAAGAAAAAAAGACACACTGTTTGTTATGGATGTCTGTGGCAGTCTTCTCAGAATTTCCTTTTTATTCCTCTTGTCTAACAACACCTGATTTTTATTTGGGGACTTTGTGATTCTGACTTACCCCTCAGTGGGAAGGGTATAGGTAAAGCACATGAGGCAGGCGAAGCCAAACAGGTTATTCATTACATCCCCTCTGGCCACAATGATTGGTTCACCTATATAACAAGGGATCTCATCTGGCGTGCCTTTTTTTTTTTTTTAATGCCCGTCAATACATTCTCCTCACTTTTAGTCAGCTCTAATGGGTTTTCTATTACTTACAACAAAAAGAATCTTGACTAATGCAGTGGACCCATATTTCAGTGTCTCAGTGGCTCAAATGCATGGTTAGGGTATTAGTTTTCTATTGCTGCCGTAACAGACCACAAACTTAGTGGCTTAACACAGCTCACATTTATTATCTTCCAGTTCCATATGTCAGACACCTGACTCTGGTCTCAGTGGACTAAAAATCAAGGTGTTGTCAGGGCTGTGTTCCTTTTAGCAGGCTCTGGGGAGAATCTGTTTCCTTGACTTTTCCAGCTTCTAGGGGCTGCCCACCTTTGTGGTCCCTCTCTCCATCTTCAAGTTCAGCAACATGGCATCTCTCTGACTCTGCTTTTGTGGTCATATCTCTTTCTTTGACTCACTTCTTTTGCCTCCCTCTACTTTAAGAATTCTTGGAATGAGGCTGGACCCACCTGAATAATTCAGACTACTCTCCCTATCTCAAGGTCAGTTGTTTAAGAGCCTTAATTTCACCCACAACTTTAATTCCCCTTTGCCATATAAGGTAACATGCCTGCAGGTTCTGGGGATTAGGACATGGGGCTTTTAGGGGAGGTCATTCTGCCTACTACTTTTAAGATACAGTAGTTCTCCCTTATCCACAAGGGATATGTTCTAATACCCCAAGTGGATGCCTGAAACCACGGATAGTACTGAACCCTATATACACTATAGTTTTTCCTATACATACACACCTATGATAAAGTTTAATTTATAAATTAGGTACAGAGATTAACAATAATAATTAATAATAAAATAGAACTACTACAACAATATATTGTCATAAAAGTTCATGAATGTAGTCCCTCTCTCTCTCTCTCCCTCTCTCGCTCCTGATAACCAATCTGATAACTAAGACAGCTACTAAATGACTGACAGGTGGTGAGCATACACAGCATGAGCATATACAACATGGTGAACAAAGGGGTGATTCAGGTCTGGGTCAGACAGAGAGGGATTTCATCATGCTATTCAAAAAGGCATGCAATTTAAAATTTATGAATTGTTTATTTCTGGAATTTTCCATTTAATGTTTTCAGACCTTGGCTGACCACAGGTAACTGAAACTGCAGAAAGGGAAACTGCAGATACAGGGGCCTACCATATTTGGGAACCTCTTCTGTCACACCCAGACTGCCTCCATGTTGGCTGAAGTACTGGAGATTTGGAGTCAGGTGGAGTGTGTTAGATCTGTTTTTTATGAAGTTTGGTATTTTGACATCACCATTTTAAGTGTCTCTGTAGTAGTATTTCTATGTGTTATTTTTTTAAGTTTTTAAAAAATGATCAAGTATTGTGTAATACAGCATCTCTGGCCTCCACCTCCCTTCCCACTCTTGGGATGAGGGGTGTGATAGAAGTGAGGGAATCAGTGATGGGAGGTGAGGAATAAGGACTGGGGTTCGCAATGGTGTGTCTCCCCTCGGTAAACAGAGGGAGGTCCAGGCTATGTGGGACCTGACTGTTATGCAATTTCCAAGGCCCTCTTTATGGAAAAAAATATAACATTAGGAGCAAAGGTATGTTACAAAGGTGGACATCTATTTAGAATGAGAACATAAATGAAAGCAAATTACAAATTTTTACAAGCTGACAAAAAGCACGAACATCACAAAATCCAGAAAAGTGTTATAATATACCACGTCTGTCCAGAAAAAGTCCAATCATTGTTAACATAATGAGAATGGTTTGGCGACATCGATGTAACCTGGCAGCCAAGGAACAATGACGACTTCACTGTACTAGTTAATGGGGGCGGTAGATGCCATTGAGTGAGCATGTGTGCTGTGTGGCAGTTGCATTCAAAATGACTGAGTGAGTAGAGTAACAAATCTGCACCAGATTTCACATTAAGCTTAAACATTTCTCTGCAGACGGCTCAGAAGGCCACAGCTATGCGAAACTGGTGATTAACAGCTTCATCACAACAATGTGCCCACTCATGCATCATGCCTCATGTAGAGTATTTTGGCAAAACATCAAATCACCCAGGTGACTCAGCCCCCCTAGAGCCCAGATTTGATGCCCTGCAACTTCTGGCTTTTCCCAAAACTGAAATCATCTTTGAAAGGGAAGAGATTTCAAACTGTTGATGAGATTTAGGAAAATGTGAGGGGACAGCTGATGACGATTGGGAGAACTATGTGAGGTACTAAGGTTCCTACTTTGAAGGGGACTGAGGCATCATTGTCCAGTGTACAATGTTTCCTGTATCTTGTATCTTCTTCAGTAAATGTCTCTATTTTTCATATTACACGGCTGGATACTTTCTGGACTGACCTCATATTCTCTTTAGCATTTCTCTGAAACAACTACAGAATACTGTTTTCTTTGACTGCTTTTTCATAGGATAACAATTTTTATAATATTTTTCATAGAGAAGAAATAAAGATAATTGTTTAACTGTGATATTTTTCTATTATTATTGATGGTTGTGCTTCATGAAACATTGGACTTCATATATATTCTCACTATTTGTATTACTGCTATAGGTTTGAGCCCTAAAAACACAAGAATTGTGATGAAGTCTATTTAATATGATTTCCTATTTTTAAAAAAGAAAAATATGTAGCAT
This sequence comes from Mormoops blainvillei, assembly GCA_004026545.1. Classification (NCBI taxonomy): domain Eukaryota; kingdom Metazoa; phylum Chordata; class Mammalia; order Chiroptera; family Mormoopidae; genus Mormoops; species Mormoops blainvillei. Next base: position 70,430 of record PVJD01003281.1, on the reverse strand, counting down.
TTAAAATTGTCTAAGCCATATTTTTCTAATATATTCCTATTGATAGTCAGTTGCATTTTGAGTGGTTATTAATGACAGCCAAATCAGCGACATGCAATTTTATAGTTCTAATAAAGGGAAGAGTTTCCCACAGGCTGGCTTCTATTTCCCTATGTCACTGATGGGCAAAAACACCTTTCCAGGACTGCAGGTGGGATTTTTTTCATTCAGTGTCTCAGAGTCAATTACCAAACCCAATCACCAAACCAGAAGTAAGCATGAACAGTGCAAGGTTATTTAATAATTCATTGACCAGAGAATAGAGAAGCATGAGCATATTGCCTCTCAGATCAAATTCTCACTTGGCTTGGGGCTGAGAACTTGTAAATATAGGAGGGTAGAAATGAAAGGGTGGTCTAGGCAGATAAGGGAGAGAAATAGTCATGCTTATTCAAGGAAAGGGGGGATGACTTTCTCAGAACCCAGGTCCCACCTCTGTTCTAGCCTCTCATGGTGTCTCCCATCACCATCCTCATTGCTGTCAAGTGTCTTGGATGGATCTCCCAAAATGTTTGTGCCATTGAACCACCACCTAATTCAAGGGGAAATGTGATGGAGGGGTTAGTGGAATATAGTCAACAGTCTTTACTAGGTAAAATATTTTACCTTCAACGTTTTTTTAAAAATGCATGACCATACAAACACATTGCCATGCTTTCTCCCAGAGTCTTGAAAAGAGCCAGCATGAGTGCATCCTTGAAGCTCGAGCTAAGATTCAGGAGTTGTGAAATGTTCATAGATGTGACAGGAGGGAGGCAAGCGGGAAAAGCTTTTGTTTCATGAATTATGTTATCGACTGAAAATTTCAGGGGCTGCAATTTATAGGCTGAGTCAAACTCTTCCTGCATTTAACTGAATCCACATGACACAGATCTTGAATGAATATTTTATTCTCTTGTTCTCTAATACTTTGGCAATTTACCATTTCATAACCTTTTCACATTCAGAAGCTCGTTAGAAAGTTGCTCTCTTAAGTCTGCCCGTAGTATCTTGCCTATTGAAGGTACTCACATAATAAGAGCGGGGTGTGTATGCGCGCGCGCGCGTGTGTGACCAGACTTAAGGAGTCTATTTGCCTGCACGCATCAAAGCCTAATAACAGGAACAGACTCTTCCTGCAGAGAAAGTGAGGGTTTGTTTTTGGGAAATACCCCAAGCCTGGAGGTGCAGGTGAGCTAATGCCAAAGATCTGCCTCCCCGGTGGCTTCTAGGGGACAGGTTATATATGGAAAAAGCATTAAACATAGCGACTAAGAGAGCTAGGGCTGTAGTCTCTACTGATTGGTCAGTGTCTGGTAGGGGTCATTGGTCATTATATCCGGTCCTGATGTCAGCCATGGCATCACCTGGTTTCACCACTTTTTTGAGCCTAGATGTTCTCTTTAGTTTGATGGAAAGTCTGTCTCTGTGGTCAACGGACTGGAGAATTTTTTCCTAAGATTATCTGATGCCCACCAGAACCTCATTGTCCTGAGGGCTTAATGATTGAGGGAGTGGCCATGCAGGGGAGAAGGAGGCAGGACACTCAGGGTGCTGAGTGAGGCCAAGCATGCACACTCTCCTGTGGCCAATGAGAATGTATGTTTTTAATTATATTTTATTGATTATGCTATTACACATGTCCTGATTTTCCCTCTTTCCTCCCCCCTGCTACCCAGCACCCCCACTCCCTCAGGCAATCCCCCCACCATTGTTCATGGGCCATGTGTATAGGTTCTCTGGCTACCCCATTTCCGCTACTGTACTTTACATCCCCATGGCTATTCTGTAACCACCTATTGTACTTCTTAATCCCCTCACCTCTTCACCCATTCGTCCCCCACCCCTTCCCATCTGGCAACCATCAAAACTGTCTCCTTATCCATGATTTTGTTTTTGTTCTTCTTGTTTGCTTAGTTTTTTAGATTCGATTGTTGATAGAGATGTTTTGTGGGGTTTTTTTGCCATTTTATTGTTCATAGTTTTTTATTGAGCCACATGTGTCTTTCAGAATATTTTTTCCCATGATCCTGTGGCACTTCCTCACCTGCCCATTGGACATGAGCAGCATGTGCTCTGAGGGAGCATCCATAGATTCTCACTGATAACCACTCCACAAGATTCAAAATGCACTATTATGTATTTTCAATATCTTTCAATAAATAATCCACAAAACTGCTCTTCATTTAACGAATATTCTCAGAGTACCCACTATGTTATGAGCATTCTGCAAAGCAGTTGGAAGAAAACAATGAGCAAAACTTAGAACAGTTGCACCAAAATGACTCCTGGGTGTCCAGCCTGGCTGTCTCCTCTGCATTATCTCAGCCTTTCCCTGCCTTTGAGCTGTTTTACAACTCTGTGACTTGTAGGAAACTGATAGCAATGCAAATGATTCTAGTTCATAGACACGCAAATTGTGTTCCATGGAATGTAACTGATTCTTGCCCTGTGGGTATTGACCAGTTTTGCTTCTGTTTGTAAATTCTTTCAACATTTCTGATGCCCATATATGTTTTTGCCCTTAGGATCCTCCTTTGAACCACTTGTCAACATCATACCGGTTCCCTTACTAATGAAAGAGTTAAATAAAAGTTTTTAACATACATTCATGTTATATTTGTAAGAAAATCATAATTTTATCATTTTTAAACATTTAAGCAACACAACGTGGGCTTCAGGAAGATTACAGACTGAATGGAGAGTAACCACATTATCTTATACAACTACATATTTGTAGATGTTAAGGAACCCTGAGGGTCTGTAACAGGGGGTCTTGATGTTGTCTGTTTGAGTAGGACGTAATCTGCCATGAAAGTGATATACAAGTTGATCAAGTAGGAGTTCACAAGGTGTGTAGAGGAGAAGAAAAGAATTTAGAAGTGAACCAGCCTGTCACAAAAGCTGCTCAGGGTCATGTCTCCCAGATTTGTGATCCTGGGGGAGAGTCGGCTTTGGACAGAAATTCAGAGGAGCCGGGAGATTTGGCAGCTGCCATTGTCTGTGCTTCAAGATAAGGGAGTCGGTCAGTGAGCGGCCTTCAAATGGGTTGGGGCCAAAGGCTTTGGAGAGATGGAGTGACAGAACCTGGAGCCTGGCTGTCTCCCACCTCCCTTCTCTAAGATGAGTGGTCCAACCACTTGCTTTGATGATCAGTCAAACAGTCTACTTTGAAATGGATTCACACCAGGCTCTGCCGCATTTCAGAAATGGTCTCATCATTAAGAGAGAAGAAACCTGGCTTTTCTTTGTGACCAGCACAGGCCTTTCAACCTATTTTCCTCAAATCCAATGGGTATTTAATTAGCAAAATTTCGTTGTTTCCTGACTATTTTTGTTATGGAATCTGGCTTCAGGTGATTTCCTGTAGAGACACTTACAGGAATGACCTTCCCCAGGGCACATGTTCACTCCCGCCTTTCATTTACTTCTCTACCCCAGTGTCATCCCCTCAGGGTGGCCTTTCCAGATGACCCTAATACCGAACTAAAGAGACCCATTTGCCTGCACACATCAAGGCCCAATCAAACTCAAGCAAGAGTTTACAATCAGGAAAGTAAAGGTTTATTTTTAGGAAATAGTACCACACACAGAGGCGCAGGTGAGCTTATGCTCAAAGACTTGGCTCCCTGTTGGCTGCCAGGGTATAAGTTAAAAGGGGGTGGGGGATTATTAATCATGGTGACTAAGGGATTTCAGCTCATGGTCAAGGTCATGGTCTCTATTGATTGGTCAGTGCTAGGGTAGCAGGTAGTCGATCATTACATCTGGTCCTGATGTGTCAGCCAGGTAGGTATTGTTCTGTCTGGTTTCACAAAGATATGGTCAATGGGATGTTCCATTTTCTTGGGTCCAAAGCTGAAAAACAACTGAGACCTAGATGTTATTTTCCTCTGTGGTCAATAGACTGGAGCTTTGTTCCTAAGACTGTTTAATGCAGACCAGACCCTCACTGTCCTGAGGGCTTAATGCCTGAGGGAGTGAGCGTGTAAGGGAGGAGAAGGTAGGTGAGTCAGGGTGCTGGATGAGACTGGTTTAAATTGAAATGGGAAAAAAAAGTCAAAAAAAAAAAGAAAATGATGTTTTTGTGCAATTACAACCCCACCTAAATAGCAGCCCTTTCTTGACCTCTAGCATTTTGCACCAAAGTAGCGGCAGCTTCCGCCCTCTGTCTAGCAGTCCTTCTCCCCCAGTTTCAAGAAAATTTTATCTGAGAACAGGAGAGGGCAGGGAGGACAGGGAAACACCAGTTAAAATGTCCCTACCTGTTCCTTAAAAGCAAAAACTTTTCAATTGATTCCTGTCTATTGTAGGTGTAAAGCACTTCTTGTCTGAGGGACCCACTCTGTTGATTAGATTTACTCAGAAGAAACACAAATACAGTGAGGAAACTTAAGTGAAAGGTTTTGGCAACTCTAACCCATGCATATATATTTGTAAAAATTTGTCTCTATTGCTCTGGAGAGGGCTCTCCAAGCCCCAAAGAATCACCCTCACAGATGCTGAAGAAGCTGCAGATTTTGTCATTAGTTTTCATTGGCCCTTTGTTGAATGGAATTGCCTCTGAGAAACATAGGCAAATACACATTCAGATGTTTACTTGCACGACTAAGCATCTGCCTTCAGAAAGTTCACTGCTTGGCCTTACCAAGTATTAACACTCAGGTAAAAATAAGATCATCAAATTATTTTCAACTTGGAAGTTCTCTGACAATAAGAGAGTATATTGGTTATAGAGATGGTAATAATAATAATAATAATAATAATATCCTACATTCAGGAAGTCCATGTGCCAACCACCACACCAAACAATCATATGGATTGCCTTGTTCATTCCACCCAAATGCCCTGTGAAATAAGTTTTACCATCCTTAATAGAAGGAGGAATTTGGTCCAGAGATGTAAAATGCCTTGTACCCAGTCAAACCAAGATTTGGAGCTGGGTTTCCAACCAAAGCAGTCTGACCCCAGCATCCACTATCTTCAAACTCATGAAGTGTTTTCTCATTTATATTCCTGGTTAAGTCACACACTAAATGCTGTTAAGGGAGGTATCACTTACATTGTTCTAAGCTATGAAAACTGATTCTCAAGCAGTAAAATGATTGGCCTTAAGCATTGGTTTCAACCCTGTCTGCATAGTAAAATTACTGAGAGCTTTACATTTAAAAAATAAAACAAAACTATGTCTGAGCCTATCCCCCATGAAAAGATTCTGATTTACTTGCTCTAGGTAAGACTGACGGCTTCACTGTACTAGTCAGGGTAGATGCCTTTGAGCGAGTGTGTGTACTGTGTGGCCATCGCATTCAAAATGACTGAGCCAGTAGAGCAACAAATCTGCATTAGACTCTGTGTTAAGCTCAAACATTTCCCCGTGGAAACTATCTGGATGATTCAGAAGGCCACAGCTATGGGCAACTGGTGATTGGCAGCTTCATAGCGACAATGTGCCCACTCATGCATCACACCTCATGCAGAATATTTTGGTGAAACATCAGATCACCCAAAGGGCCCCCCTACAGCTCAGATTTGACACCCTGTGACTAAAACTAAAATCACCTCTGAAAGGAAAGGGACAGTTGATGAGATTGAGGAAAATACTACACGGCAGCCGATGGCAATTGGGAGAGCTGTGTGAGGTCGCAAGGTGCCTACTTTGAAGAGGACTGAGGAGTCATTGTCCTATGTACAATGTTTCTTGTATCTTGTATCTTCTTCAATAAATGCCTCTATTTTTCATAGTGCATGGCTGGATACTTTCTGGACAGGTGTATAAAAATATATATATTAAGCAACCCTACGCAGGCAGGATTGAGAACCACTGTGCTTCCGCTTACTAGCAAAGGATGGGATCTTTGACTCAAAATCCTTGAGTCAAAATGCTTGGGCACCACCCAAGGGACAGAGATTCAGAGTTCTGCTGGAGTTTGGTGGGTTGCACACATTTGGTACGGGGTCTCTTGATAGTCTGACCTAGGACCTCCGTTCACGTTCTATCCATAGGGAAGTGCTTGTAGAGCCTCCTAAGAGGGCATCATCTCCTGGACTGCAGGCCGAAAGCCCATCCTCAGTTTTTAAAGCACACTCTCTTCCATTCACCGGGCTGGCTCCTGCTCATCAACTAAGTTTCAACTTAAATGTTAGGTCCTATAGGAAGGCCTTCTTGACCTTCCAACCTGCGTTTGCCCCCTCTGCCTAACTCTAGGCTTGCCCAACAGTGTACACTTCCTCCCGTCCTTGTACTTACTATATTTTAGGGATCTTCAAAGGTATTCTGCGTTTATGTCTTACCATGAAGTAGAGTTGTCTTATTTAGCAAATAAACATACAGGACACTCAGTTAAATTTGAATTGCAGGTAAATAATCTGTGTTTTGTTATAAGTATATCCAAAACACTGCATGGGAGATGCTTTTACTAAAATAAAATAAAAAATCATCATCTGTATAAAATTTGAATTTAACTGTATTTAATCTGGAAACCCTACTAGGAAACCTTTTAGGATATAGGGAAGGTCTTTTAAGAGGTCTTCATGTCCTCCCAACCCCAAGATTGCATTAAACTTATCACAAGAGACTGAGACCTCTTGGAACTATGTTACTCAAAGGGTCGGCCAAAGGCTGCCTGCTTATAACTCGGCAAAAGATTACAAAGAAAGCAACTGTTTAACTGATTAAAACAAAGATTCCCAGAATCCATCTAGACTTAAAGAATCAGAACCTCAAAATTTTGGGTAGGAGATTTAGAGAGTAATCTGCACTTTTAATCAGCAACTCAGGCAATTCTAATGCACACTGAAGTCTGAAAAGCTATACCAAAGGAAAAACTTTACTTTGGTCTGGGACTTTTGCGCCTAATTCTCAGGTGTATAGAGGTAGGAAAAAAGTCAAGACCTATTGCACTGTTGCCTGTATTCTTCCCCTTTCTATTGGAAGCTCTTAAAGATTGGATCTATCTTGTTCACTCTTCTATTCTTACTTACTAGCACAGTACCAGCATACTTCAATGCTCCGTAGACACTTTTTGGATGTAAACAAAGGAAAATATGAAAGAATCAAAGTCGATTTGGTATGAGTCATTCAGTAAACTGGGTTCTTTCAACAAATAAGGTTTATTATGAATTTATTGTGTGAAGATACTACTGTGGACGAGAGAGACACAGTCTCTACTCTTATTAAATCCATATTTTACTAGGAAAATATAGGCCATAAATAAAATAGGTTTGTTTCTAAAAGCAATAAGCACAATGAAGAAAATAAAATAGAGCATTGGTTAGAAGGCAGGTAGGTTACCTCTCCAACATTTGAATTTCCAAGCTTTGATTTTATTCAGATATCTACCAACTGAGTAGATATGCCCTGATTAGTACCCAATTATAGTATCCCACGCTCCTTGGCAGTGCTTGGTTTAAGGGTGGGCAAGAGAGTCAGTTCAGAGTCTAGCTAATGAGAGATGAGACCAACTCAGCTGCTAGGTCAGGGCTCATCTGAAGAGTTTCTTTGCTCTTAAAATAAAATACACATAGGAGCAATGGCCCTTTTTTCCTCATGTGCATTTTTGTGTTTGGATAGAATGTTAAACTACTGAGGCCATTCTATGGCCACAAGAATGAGCAGAAGGACAATGGGGTACCCTGGTAACTCACTCGGTAGCTAAGTTTATCAATGATTCAACTCTAAGACCATTTACTTCCATTATGTAGCATAATAAAACTTTCTTTAATTTCAAAACTGGTTTGAATTGAGTTATCTATACCTTCACCAATGCACCCTGACTGAAGCAATGAAACAGACACCTCTGGACATTTGCAGTGAAGACTTACATGATGAGAAAGAACCACTTTTTTGAATATCTGGGAGCAATGAGTTCAAACAGAGAGGATATCAAGTGGGAAGGTCTTAAGTTGGTAAGAAACTTGGAGTATTCAAAGACTTGAAAGAAAGCCAACATAGGTGGAGAATAAACCATGCTGTACAGACCCTTGGGGATCCCAAAGATGAAGGCAAGGGTCAAATTCAACAGGGGTGGTATCTGACGAAGGCCTCCTCTCAAAGACCCTCATTCCCTTATTCTCAGACCCCGGCAGTGTTACCTTACATGGCACAAGGGACTCTGTCGATAAAACTAATTTAAGGATTTTGAGAGAATCAGATTATCTTAGATTATCTGGGAACTCAGTACAATCTCAAGGGCCTCTACAAAGGTCCTTATGAGAAGTGGGATGATCAGATGGAGAAAAAGAAGGTGATCTGATGACAGAAGCAGAGGAGAAAAGGCTATGTGATGTGGGGTCATGAGTCAAGGAATGAGGGTGGTTGGAAAAGGCAAGGAAAAGGATTCCCCTCCGGAACCTCCCAAAAATGGCAGCACTGTCAACCTCTTCACTTTGGCTCAGTGGCACTGAGTTTGGGCTTCCGATCTCTAGAACTGTAAGATGATACATTTGTGTTGTCTGAATCCACTAAGTTTGTGGCAATATGTTATAGCAATGATAGGAAACTAACACTACAAGGCACAGTGCACCATGGCGAGGAGTTTAAGTTAAGTGTAATGGAACCATTGGAAGGTTCTTAAGCAAGAACTTTCTATACTTAAGCAAGGGGGTAATATAACAGGTATGGAAACTTGACTATAGCAGTGAAAGAGCAGAATCAGATATTATTGCGGGAGTTAAGAGGAGGGGTGATTGTAGATGTAGATGTGAAGGCAATGGGGGTAACAACTAGGGCGACCAACCATTTCCATTTGCTAAGGATTGAGGGAGTTCCCAGGATACCGGGATTTCTACTTTAAAATGAAGGCAGTCCTGGTCAAAAAAAAAGAGGGGGGGAGTAGGTTTTCCTGGGTCAGAGGGAACTCTTGATATGTGGGACTTGCTAACATTGAAAATGTCCCAGGAAAACCTGGATGAGTTGATCACCCAAGTGAAAAGTAGGTAAGTTGGAGTTACAGGTACTAGACAGAGCCAACGGAACTGGCTGATTTGTTCAGGATGAGAGATTAAGAATCTGGTTGATCCTTAGATCTGGGCATGAAATTGGATGGGTTATGACTCCATTTAAGGTACCGAGGGAGGCTCGGTGAAGAGCACGTTGGGGGATGTTAGAAAGACCAGCTGGTATTGGGGGTTGGAATGCCTATGGAAAAGAAGTGTTGCTGGCAAGACAAGATGGAGAGACCTCAGTTCCTGTCTTCTTGAAGGAAAGATTTCAGTCAAGAGACAAAGTGCACTTAGTAAGAGTTTATTGGTTGAAGCAAAAGCACATTCAGGACAGTGAAATAAGGAAGGGCTTAGGATAGAAGCAACAGGTGAGCCTCGTCTGAGCTGCTTTGGCTCACTGGGAAGTCAAGAGAAAAAGGGTCCTTGGAGTCAGGGTCAGGGGTTAGCTGGGATGAGTTGCTGCTGCCTGCTGCTGCTTTGTTTGCAAGTCTTGTGGGGTCCCTCAGAGCGGGGGTCCCCAGCTAGCTCGAGAAGCAAAGTTCTCCTGAGTTCTGCCCACCTCCTGTCACCCCACCCCACTCCACAGAGGGTGAGCGAGTGAAGCTTGCCCAAGCCCTGCCTCCTGTGTCCTTGCACCTGCCCACTGCCCTGTCTTCAACAAAACTGGTCCCTGGTGCCAAAATGGTTGGAGACGCTGCCTTAGGGTTTAGGAGATACATGCCTATGGGGGAAGCAGAGGGGGAGGGAAAGCACAGGCAGCTCCTGGGAGAGAGAGCACTTACTGGATCGTTTATCCTGAGGGCTTGTTTTATCTTTCTCTTGTGGGTGGGAGTCTCAGGGGAGGTCTCAGGAGAGGATCTCAATGAACTGTTAATCAGCTTTCCAGGTGTGTCTTTTCAGGGTTGTGATCTCCACTGATTGGCCAGCACTAGGGCAGGGGGTCATTAATTAATACAGTTAATCAACACAGCTGGTCCTGAGGCAACCAGGATGTCACTTGTCTGACTTTTCTGCTTTTCTGGGCCTGGAGTTGAACTACAACTGAGGCTTAGATGTCATCTTTAGGGAGGAAAGGCCAGGGGTTCTAAATCCCATATCCAGTGATATGAAGGTTCGGGAGTACAAACCACATGACCAGTGATGTAAAAGGTAAGGGGGTCTGTATGCCCAGTGACAGGCTAGGGGAGGAGTGGTTACCCTGGGGGGAGGCCCTTGTTTTCCCAGTCTCACCCATTGCTAGGCACCTGGGGCTTTCCACCCCAGTGACCTTCTGCACCTGGCCCATGGTCTTTGTTCTGCTCACATCTGTCTAACTGCCTCCGACAGAAGGATGCTAATAAAACTTAAAAAAAAAAATTGGTGCCACAGAAAGCAACTTATTCTACTTCACCATTTTGCTAGGTACCAGTCCTGGAGTTATTTAGTCTAGAGGCTCTTTTTTCTTCATTTGAAAGACTCGTGACAACAGCTACATCCTTACAAATGAAGTTTGTCTTCTAAGGTGGTTGCTAGAGCTTTTTACAAGAGGCTTAATCAGTTTCACATGAATTAATGATGGCTATCAAATGGGAAGAAAAGGATGAATTCCAAATAAATACTTATCACATAACTGAAGTTGCAAGAATCCACTATAAATAAAATATATTTGTATTTACAATGCATAAATTTGATGGCGACATTGTTGGGCGACACAAGGCTTTTTCATAAGAACCCTCAACAGTGTTAAATTAGTAATAGGCTGAATACATTTTTTAATTATGTCACTGGCGTTGTGCTCGGGAATACCATTTGCAATAAATTGAGACCTATTTGTATGCATGCAGCGCAAGGAGAAAGTGCTGTATTTTGAAAATCCTAATGTACCCATGGGAACACAGGTTAATGTCATCTACTGCTTAAAATTAGTCCTTGGTTTCAGAGCTTGCAATTGTATTAAGACTTATCATGTACTCTTTTCATCAAGGTAATAATTGCTCTAGATTTACATATCCTGCCACAAGCAAAAACATGGATCCTTCAGGGCTTTTTGAAATGGGAAGTAGTTATATGAGATCTGTGGGCAAGAGGTATTATATCTCTCCTGTTTATAAAAGTAATTTTTGCTTATCAACAAGATGGGGAAATAGGAAAAGGTAAATCGCAAAAATGGGAGCCATTCGTGGAGTGGGTTGAATAGTGACCTTCCCCCCCCAAAAGGTATGTCTAAATCCTGATCCCCAGAACCTTTTAATTTGACCTTATTTGGAGGAAGGGTCTTTGCAGATGTCATTAAGTTTAGAATCTCGAGGGATGGGCCCTAAATCCAATGACAGGCGCCCTTATAAGAGAAAGATTTTAGATTTGAGATACAGGACATAGACTAGTGGTTACATTTGTAGATCCTGTGGAAGCTCTGCCCAATAGAACACAAATGGAGACAGAGACACAGGGAAGAAGGTTGTGAGAAGACAGAGGCAGAGATTGGAGTGATGGCTCTACAAGTCGAGAAATGCCAAGGACCGCCAGCAGCCACCAGAAGACAAGAGAGTCGTGGAACAGATTCTTCTCCAGAGCTTCCGAGAAGAGCCAACTCTGCCAATACCTTGATTTTTGGCTTCTTGTGAGAGAGTAAATTTCTGTTGTTTTAAGCAACCAAGTTTGTGGTTATTTGTTATGGCAACCCTAAGAAACTAATACCATATGTAGTTCTACCAACTGGAGAAAAATATGGTTGAACTTTTTGTTAGACCCCTTTGTAAGATGTGCTGTAGCGGGGAACCAAAAAATGGAATTTCCTCTGGAATGTGGGCCCCTTGTAGTACAGGCTTCCCCCGAGAAGTTAGTGTTCTAGGAGCCCATTGGTATCAGTGTACCAGCTGGCATTGTCGGTAAGAGGCTGTGTTCAGCTTCAGTGAATTTTTTTAAAGACTTTTTCAATACATTTGCCCATTTGTATTGATGGGTGATTTATGAGTGAACCTGCCCTCACCACACTGAGTTTTCAGCAAATTTTGACCAAAAATGGCATGACCCTTATGCCCCACCCTCACTATTCACCCAATCTCGCCCCAAGCAACCCTTTTGTTTCCTCTTGTTTCCTCGGATGAAAAAAGTCCTCAAAGGGAAAAGTTTTGCCAATGTGGAAGAGGTGAAATAAAACATAACAGAAGCACCAAAGGGCACCGAAATTGACAAGTTCAAAAACTGTTTTGAGCAGTTGAGCAGTAGGGAAAAAAGAGTCTCAAGGTGTATTGCATCAAATGGAGAATACTTTGAAGGTGACTGAAGTTTAAACATGTAAGAATAAATACACGGGTTTTTAATAAATAAATTCTAGTTTGGGGGGGGTCCCCCCTCACATGAGGTAGGTAGCATTAGGAGCTGTGTTTTATGAGTAAGGAAACTGAGGCTTCAGAAATCAAGCAATTTGTCCAAATGATATAGCCAATAAGTGGTGGTGCTTAGATCTGAACCCAGGTATACAGGCTCTAGAGCTGTGTATTTCCAATACTAAAATAGCTACTAGTCATACATGACTATTTTAATTATTTAAACTTAAATTAAACCAAGTAAAATAAAATGTAAAAATTTAGTTGCTAAGTCCCAGTAGCAACATTGTAAGGACTCAGTAGCCTCACGTGACTAGTGGCTACGTATTGGTCAGAGAGGATTATAGAACATTTCCACCAATGCTAAGAGTTCTATTGGACACTGTTTCCACAGATTTTGTGATCCTAGCCGCTGTCCTAGACTGCCTTATAGGGTAGTATGTGTAAAGCGTTGCCTATGGTATCAGGCATAGAGGAAAATTTCTATAAAGCATAGCTATGTAATATCTTTCTAGATTTTTTCCCTGTGTGTGTTTGTCTGCGTGTCTGTACTTGCCTACATCTATGTGCTTATAAGGGATGCAATAACTGCATTCACAAATCTAAGTTTTATGTGGTGAAGGACAAACTGTGCATACAGGCAGTTCTGTGTCCTGTTTTACCTCTATAAATACTACATTGTTAGAACTTCTGGTGGATATTTTAATTCTCCGAAATTAAAATATCTTGTTTCTGCACACTGCACTGCTTTCTAGGTACTGTGGAATCTCTTTCTTAGAAGCAATAGTGGCTGGTTTGTGAAATGACTAGAATCCAGAATTAGAGTAACACAACATACTGGCCAAATTGGTTAAACAAACAGGGTTCTCCAATGTATTGTAACCCCGTGTGATAATGGATAATTATGACCCTGTGTAATAACTGACTCTGTGTAAAAATGGAATCTAGGTAATAATTTCAGTATAATAAAAGACTGCCTGTGTAATAATTGACTCTGCTTAACAATTGACTCTCTGTGTAGTAACGGATTCTGTGTAATAAATTACCTGTATAATAATTGACTCTGTATAATAGTTGTTTCTTTGCATAATAATTATCTTTGTGTCATAATTGACTGTAAAAATTGATTCTCAGTGTAATAATTGACTTTAGTGTAATAATTGATTCCTGTGCAATAATTGATTCTGTGTAATAATTGACTCTCAGTATAATACCTGTCTTTCTGTATAATTGACTCTCTGTGTAATAATTGACACTCTGGGTAATAATAAACTTCCTATGGAATGAAGCTTCTTGTATAATAATGAACTCTCTGGCCATAGGTACAAATCATCAAATGCTTGGACTAGTAGAAATTAGAGTAAAAGTTAAGCCACTTTCAGTTGCAAACCAACTCAAACTACCTTAAGACGGTAGAAGGAGAAAGAGGAAATCATTAGCTCGCACACCTGGGAAGTCCAGAGTCTAACGGGCCTCAAGTCCAGCTGAACCCGTGGGTTCACATGAGGCCCACAGTGTTCTATGTCTCTCTCCATCTCTGGGCCCTTAGCTTTATTTCCAGGTTGGTTCATCCTTTACATGGTGGGGGGATGACATCTATCAGCTCCAGCTTCCAAGGCATTTAGAACACCTTATCCCAAGGAACACAAGAAAGCAGCCCTTTATAAACTCCCAGCATGCATGTCAATTCCTCAAAGAATTTGGCCAGCCCACACTTGGGACAGTAGAAGGCGGCACCTTGATTGACAGGTGCCTCATTATCACAGAGGGTGGGGAGTAGTTCACAAAGTGAATGGATGGGGAGCAAAGCAAACAACTAACAGATGTCTCTTCTGTTCACAGCCTGTGAGCCACGGCCTCCCGAGGGTGGGCGTGCGCTGTGTGAATTTGTCCCAGCAAGTTCTACAAACTGTAGGTGAACCAGCTACCCACTCACTTTAGAACAGGTGACTAATATCTGCATATATATCTGTCTAATTTTCAAATAAACATCAATGTGTTTATGAAGAATATAATGCAAAGTCATTTAAACCATCCAACTCATAGTAATGTTTTATCTTTATGTATTTTCTCAATCAGTGGCCACTAAATCTACTAACTATCATGCTCCATACTGCAGTTTTCTTTTTAAAAGTTTCTTATGAACTACCTGCCAAGCATGAAAATATAGAACTCTAAACTATATATTTGCGTTTTTATGTGGATGAATCTTTTCAGTTAAAGTCTCACAATGTGGATGCAAATCTGGAATTCTTGACTTAAATTCAGTTGTCCAGTTTGGGACTAGGAAAATGAGGCTCAAAGAAAGACTGGCTGTCTTTATGTCTGAACGCCCTCCTTTTGTCTGATTAATTCCTACTTACTCCTTCAGATCATGGTACAAGCATTGTTTCCTCTCTGACTTTGTCTATATCCCTTTTATAGTATCTCTTCTATTACACTGTACCACCACCACCACCCACCTACAATGCATACATGAACATACATTGCAGTTATCCATGTGAATTTTTAAATATTCTCTCTTCTCTATGAGACTCTCAATGCTAGGAGAACAGGACTGAACCTGGATTTAGCCCTGATTCCTAGCATACTACCTGGGACATAATAGGAACCCACTAATATTATTTGCTAAATGGATAAATGAATCCAAAAGGTAATGACAGGGTCAAATTTAATTTTCTTCTCACAACATACAAAATCAGAAGACAAAGTGCCCCAATTCTGGAGATCTCTAAGAAATAGGTGCTAAAAGGTTGTACTGGGTGACATCTTTCCAGTTCATAGGCAATTTCTGTTTGATTTAAAAATTCATTCAAAAGAAAGAACTGAAAACAAACAGAGGTGAAGTGAAGGGGACCCCTGGAGAGGGTACAAAAAGGATAGTCTGAAGAGACTTGATTGATAGAGAACTTCAACACGATTGTCTAATTATAAAAAACAAAAACTAGTTTGGCTACATACAAAAACAGATATCTTAAGTCAGATCAGTGTAAAATTCATCCAAGAAGCAACTGTTTCTGCCATTTTCAGTGGAGACCAGAACCAAGTAGCTTTATATGTTATGGATGAAAATACCACCTCCCAAACTCATGTTCACTCATAGCGAATAGCTCCACATTCACCTGCCCAGCATTTCTTACCTTCTGCTGGAACAGTTGCTCTTTCCGATGGGGAATCCATTCCATAGACTTGGCACTGACCATGTTTTCCAACCTACCACAGGATATGGAGCCCACGGCATAGGCCTCCTCTCATTGATGAGTTACTGGTTCTGAGCTGAACTTTTGACCTAAGCTGAGCCAATCAAAATCTTCTCAGGGACTTCTCTGCCAAAGTTGAGAGTGAGGTCGAGCTCTCGTTGTGATGGTTTCAGGGAGACTACTGTGCATCACACCTACTACATGGGTGGACACACCCTGAGAAATGGAGAGAAGTGTTTGCCTGATTGCATTCTTTGGGCCTTTGATCTGGAATCAGTAACACCCTGGGAATTTGCAGTTATTTGAGCCAATCGGTGCGGGGTTTTTTCCTTTTGTTTAGCTGGAGTTGGGTTTTCATCACTTGCAACTGTTAAAACATCTGTAGTTTATTTCATGTTAATGTGGATTTAAAACATTTCTTGGGCTGGATAAGTAGTATTTTACAACTGCTTAGGCCAAGAGAACAGCTTTGTAGGCCTATCCATGACTGATCTAAAACAGGCTATTACATAGTTTCTCCCACATTTTAGATTTTCATCAGAATCTGCTACAGTTGTTGAGTGGCCCATAAAACAGTATAACCAGACAATGCCTTCAAAAGGCATCCTGAAAGCATGCTTTTTAAAAGCTTAGGGAGAAAGTGGGACATTTTTCATGTCTCTGGCAGCTCCATTATGATGCATTTGGACATTTTTGATAAAATTATGAGGCATAAAAAGTTTGAAGCATTGAAGATTAATTTTCCTCCATAAATATATAGATCATAGTCAAATTCTATATGACTAGCTTGGCCCAGAGCAAAATATATTTTCAGTGTAATTTCATAGCAATATGGAAGCAGATGATGAAAGAACACTGAAAAAAACTTTGGTGGATTGCAAGTGTCAGGTGAACATTCACAACCTGATGAATCGAGCAGAAACTGCTTTTAAAATGGAGGGCTTTGTTGTTTTAAAGTTAAAAAAAAAAGTTGGGAGCCAGTACAGAAGTAAAATTAAAGTAAAAGATAATAAATAATCCATATCTCTTCTGTTCTGTTTAAATATTAAAGTGTCAGCTGCAATTTTGAAATGACACAAAGAGGCTTGCTTAGCTGAAAAAGTGCTTCATTTGTTGGGTTTCCGTGCTGTCTGAACTGTAATTTCATCTCAGGATGATTTTCTGATATGAGATGCCTGAGCTATGGGGTCTCTTACAGGTTGAGAGGCAAGCATATATGCATGGAATGGTTTTAATTTCTTCCAATTCCTCTCTTACTTTACTGGCTGTGCCTGGGGCCTACTGGGGCCCAGTGGAATGGAATCACTCATTCTAGTTGAAACACAATTCCTTCTTAATGCCCTGAGTGCTCTGGGGGTTTTTTGTTGTTTTGTCGTTGTTGTTGTTTGTTTGTTTGTTTGCAGAGGTTGTCTCATTCTTTATGGAATTTCCAAGGGCCAAGAAGTGAGTGCCTGAAGTACTTCCTCTCACTCATCTGGAGCCATCAACGTTGCCAGCTAAAGTCATTAGAAGTCTTCACACACGGGTAGCTATTTGTCTCTGGGTAGTTGTGTCTTTGTTAGAATCAACTTAGC
The DNA here is from genome assembly GCA_004026545.1 of Mormoops blainvillei. Lineage (NCBI taxonomy): Eukaryota > Metazoa > Chordata > Mammalia > Chiroptera > Mormoopidae > Mormoops > Mormoops blainvillei. The sequence continues at coordinate 53,387 of PVJD01003281.1, read as the reverse complement.
AGATTTGAGAGATGGAAATGACACATCAGGCATCCTGGTGTGGTGTTACTTAACTGTGTTCTCTCCCTGTGCCATACTCAGACTTCTTGAGGAAGCCATGAAGAAAAGTCAAGAGATAGCGAAACTTTGCTCTTTCTTGAAAGGCAGTCCCAGGGTAAGAGTTTCAAGAGCCATGGGGCTTTGGTAGAGAAGCAGGCAGGCGGAGCTGCCATAATCAAACTAAAGTACATAGGGGGAGTCAAGAAACCAAAGGACACTAAGTCTAAAGGCAGATATTCGCATACAAGGAAGGGGTAAGAGTCAGAGTGAAGGGCTTGGAGGAGGGCTGAGATAGGATTGGAGCCAAGAAATATCAGAAACAAATAAGGAAGATTTCAGGGAATCACTAAAAACGACTTTGAGGTATCTGTTCATAGTGAGACTTATTTCTTAGCATCAGACCGTAACTCCTTTGATTAAGGAATTTTTCCTCTCATAAATTATTTTGAGTGGGTAAGTTCTCTTACAACAGAACATAAAAATCTCAGAATAGTCATTTTTCTAAACTTCTCTTCAGCTCAGAGAGAGTTTCTCAATGTCAGTACTTGTTAGCATTATAGACTAGATAATGTTTTGTTGTGAGTGGCTGTCCTATGCATTGTAAGATGTTTAGCAGCATCCCTGGCTCCTATGAAAGAGATGTCAGCAGAACTCCTTCCCCTGGTCGAGACAACAAAACTGCCTCCAGACATTGCCAAATGTCCCCTGAAGGCAAACTGGCCCCAGCTGAGGACCACCAGTCTAGAGTGTGGTGCAAGATCTAGACTCAGCTAGTCAGATGCACGCTCTCCAGAACTGGGGCCCAGGCAATCTATAAAACAGATACTGGGAAGTGTCCCACCCCCACCCAGTGACAGCAGTATCACAACCAGAACCAGCAGAGCCCATTTCTCAAATTATAACAAGCTACAGGCTCTTTGCAGGAAGATCCAACAGTGTCTAGGAGGAGCAGAGCTTGTTAGAATTTGATGTCGCCAAGCTAGTTCAGGACCATGATTTGGGCTGGCACACAGCCCGTGTACCTCCCCTGTTTCTGGCTATCTCTTAAGTCTAGCCCTGCATCTTTTCTGGTGACTCTGTGAACAACCCAAATAGTCTTTTGATGAATCCCTTTTGTGCTTAAATAAGCTATTTCTGTTGTTTAAACTAAGAACCATACCGGTTATACTGGCCATTACACTTTCCTAGAAAATATCGAGACCCAGGGATGGTGAGGGAGGCCGATTCAGGGTCATGACGGAATAAGAGTCACCTAGCTGGATTCAGACATCAGGGCCAAAAGATTGAGAATGAAACAAATTACGTCTCAGGAATTTTCTCCCCAGTTCCTCTCTACCTTACCCTGTCTCTGACACTTTTGAAAATACACAAGAAAAAGGGTGCATAGGCTCTCTTTGCAGAAAACTTGCGTGTTTAGGAGTGCATCTGACTTTACACCCAGGCACAGGAAAGCTGGTAAATTTGGATACTTAACCACCAGGCGCTTCAGTCTTCTCATCTACAGAATGCAGGTGAGGCTTCCAGTATTAAAGATAATGTATCGGAAAGCTTTGCAAAGACTCTTGTTTTTGCCAGCTCAGCATCCATTTCTTCTCTGTTTTTGTTACATCACACTAATTTTTTCTGCTTGGAGAATCACCTCAGTGTATATGGTTTCGGTGTGGGGGGTTAATTCCCTGGACTCAGGAGTATGAAATTGACTCTAACCCATCAGTCAGCATGTTCTGCATCTTAGATCACAGTGAGGGGCTTAGGGGTGGTCTCACAACTCAAGTTGGTCTGATCAGAGTCAGTTCGTGGCAAGCAGGAAGCAAGCAGGAAGAGGGGTGTATTTTCCATGAGAGTTCCTGACAGCTATAAACGCAAGCCTGGAGTTGCTAGCACCCATATTCCCACAGGGAGGAAGGCCCAACCTGAAGATGGGGAGATTGATAGGAAGGTGCAGCAGGGAGAAGAAAACAGTGAAACACTTGATAATGACATTATAGGCTCTGGATCCAGCTATACCTGAAGCAGGTTCTAGCCTTGAAGTTCCCAACACATTCGCCTTCTTTCATAGGAAAGTTTGGGCTGAGTTTCCGTCCCTGGTAGCAAAGAGAAACTGAATTGTCTTACCTCCTAGCACGCAATAAGTGCTCACCACATTAGTACCAGTGATGAAACTATCATAAATGTTTGAAGAGCTAGTCATAATGATTGTTCTTTTAATTTTGTACCCAGTATCTAGTACAGGAGGCATCAATAGGTATGTTTCATACTGGAGTTTAATTGCATGAATGCATAGAACTCAATCTCGGGGTAGGATATGATGAATTTTCATTTGTCAAGGCTCCGGATTTAGGGCAGTAAAAATTCTTTGGGGAAAGTGAGCTTCTTACACTTTCACAAATGACACTTGCACTTCTCTTTAACACTTTACAGCTCTTCAACCCTGTGGGGATTAAGCTTTGTAAACTAGGGAAGATTTCAATGCTATTTGGGTAATAAAATTACAACAAATGATACCAACCTGGGAGTGTTGCCTGGGGCTCAGTCACAACTCCCTACCCCTCGAGCTCTGCCACAATAAGCTCTAACATGATCTGTGGCGTACAATGCCCATATTTAAAAGTCACTGCCAAAGGCTCTTCAGATCAATATTATTCCCCCTGTAGCATTTCCTCGCATATTACGTTAAAAAGACAAATTCCTTGGAGAGTGGTAAAGATGTTTTAGTGCAGAGCATATATTACGAATGTTTCATTGTTATTCCTTAGGATTTATTTAACATTTTACTCAACAGTCCCTTTGGATTTTTGATTGATTACTAGGCAAATTAGATAAGAAAACTCCTTCTGTAAGAGAATCCCACGTAGCAACCTAGCAGCAGTGGTGATAACCATGAAAGCCAGCATTTATCTAACACTTCTTGTGTCAACAACTACGCTAAGCAATTTACATGCAGTGTTTCCACCCCTCACATAAGATACTGTTATCTCCATTTCACAGATGAAGAACTGAGGTTTGGAGAGTTCCCCAGTCAAGATCAGGGCTTCAATCAGGATCTGTTTTACTTCAAAGCCTGCGTTCTCCATAAATGCTGTTTTCACACCCACTAAATCCCCATAACATGATCCCGTTTCAAGATGGAATTAGTCGGGGAAGCGTTGCTTTCTCTAGACCTTCTCTTTGGGATTAACACACACACACACATATGACCCAATTAAATGTTTGGAGATATTCTATACAGAAGAATCCAGTTGATGTTTATTTTATAAATGCTGTCCAAGCGACTCGATTCTGGAGCCAACTTCCTGGTTTGTTGGTTGCTCCCTAGAACAAAAACTAACATACTGTGTGTGATAAAGGAGCGGTCTGGTCTTGGACACCTCCTCACCGCCTTTCAGACAACGATACAGAAGAGTTGGCCTGATGTAGACATATGAGATCCCAGGTATGTCAGGAGATGTTCAGTTTCTTTGAAAATCAAATTATAATTATTAGATTGGACTCACTTTTCTTCTTTCCATGGACGTATCATCCTGGAGGATACAGGGCCCAATGCTCCCACTGGTGACTCTGTTAGAAGCTAGAGGACAGCCCAAGCAGGTGTAAGTCCATCTAGATTTGAAACAATTTATAAATTCCAGTTCTGTTTGTTTATTATTTCAATACATTTGCAAACCATTAGGATTGGTGGTATGCAGTGTGTTGATTGTGTCAGGCTAGGCCAGTGGTCCTCAAGGGGAGCAATTTTGCCCCCTCGGGGGCATTGAGCAATGTCTGGAGACATTGTGTGGTTGTCACAGTTGGGAGGCATGATACTGATGTCCGGTGGGCATAGCTAATTATTCTATAGTGCACAGGACAGCCACCAGAACAAGCAATTATCCATCCTAAAAAGCCAATAGTGCCAAGGTTGGGAAGCCTGGAGCTAAAAACCATGTTGAGATAACACATAAACCCTACAACCTTGGGGTCTTAACACAATGAAAGGTTTTCCTTGTTGTTATTGTTTGCCCACTTATGCAAGATCGAATGCTAACTTTTGAAGTTTGTCAGCCTCTCTGATAATGCCCCTCCAAGTGGTACCCAAAGGATACAGGCTTCTAAGATTTATCATCACGTGGTTTCATTGTTTTGAGAGCTGTGCTCACCAGCCCTACAGACGAGTGAGAGATGTTGAGTGATTACACAGATATTTGGGGGTCTGGGCTGTGCACCTTTTCCACCTGCACTCGGAGGGCCAGAACTCAGAAATGGGGCCCACCCACTCTCCAAAGGTGGCTGAGAAACAGCTCCCCTGTATTCTCAGAAGGAAAATAAAGCGTTTTGATGAGCACCTCACATTGTTTCCGACACACATGGAAAGTTCATTTTGAATAAATGCTGCCTACGAGGCATAAGAACCAACATGTTTATACAGAAATTAAACAGTGATAAAACATAATTTTAATTTAAGACACTTTGCACTGTAGTTGCAAAAATAGTTCTAAGGCCCTGCATCAGCATTTAGGCAATAAGATTAACATTTATTAATTACCCACCGTTGTCAGTCACTTGGAGTATGTTAGCTCATTCTACCTTTGAGGTGGTTGTTATACTTGTTTAGAAGTGAGGTAACTGCGATTCAGACACTTCAAGATACTAGTATGTACACGCACAACCTAACAAGTTACAGCGCCAGTGTGCAAATCAAAGACAGATTAGAAAACCCCTCCCCTTTCATCTGCATTTTTCAAACCGGGCTTTGTCACACACTATCCCTGCAACATGATCTCGGTCAAAATAACCCCATAAGCTAAAGCATTGGAGGAATCCTCATTTTCATATTTTCCTCTTGCAAAGTCACAATGTTTATTAAAATATTTAAAGCATATGAGAAGTCTTGTTTTAAGGAGACCGATTATACCATTAGATGAAAGAATCCTGTATCTTCATTATACATATTAATATTCCATACAATGAACTAAAACAAACCTTTGGAAACATTGCTTTATCAACAACATTTCCATTTTCAATTTGGAATTTAATTTTATACACACCCCCGTGCACATGATAGGTGCTGCTCCACCTAAAGCATTGTTTTGGGAAGCAGCATGGTGCACCCACAGTGATACTAGCTGGGAATTCAGAGATGGAACCCTGGTTAGGGTGCTCTCCTCCCCTGGAAGTTGGTTGCATCACATGTAATGGTGGAGGGCAGGGGTGGTTACTAAATTAGTGCATGGAAGGCACAAAGGTCTTATCTTAATGTCAAATGAATGCTGATTGTGGTTACCCAGGAGAGCACGGTGAAGGATTCTGAAACCAGGTTCCACAGAACTAAAGACTGCTCTGAATGCATCCTGGTGCCAGCCACGGACACATAAACAGCCATATGCTATCAATTTGCCATCTTACAACTAAAGGAAACCTAAGGTCATATTCAACTCCAATTGTTCTCTGATTCAATTTGATGTGAGAAATAAGATGAATTATGTTCTCCTACTCCTACCTACTAATAAAATATGGTGAGAAACATGGTGGATCATTGACCTAGTCATAACTTACTAGGTCCACTGTGTGTTCTAAAATCCAAATACAAGGACAGAGCAACTCTGGACAGATCAGAGAGACGCGTTGCTGATAGAAGCTGTAAGACATTTCAGAAGAAGTGATATTCGAGCTGGCTTTTGAAGGGCACATAGGACCTTGACAGGCAGAGGTGGAGGAAAGGCAGTCTAGGCAGAAGATGTAACGTGGTTGGAAGCTGACAAAATGAAGGCCTGTTTGATGGTGGTTAGTGCCCTGACTGGTGGAAACATACGTGGACTTTGGGCATGGAGCAGGAACAGATAGAGAGACAAAGGGAGGAAGAGACTGAAGCCAGATAGGTGGGGATCAGGTTGCCATGCGCCCTGAATGCCAACGTTCTGCAGTAGCTGACTTCCTAGTGTTCTCAAAGCAAAGGGGCCTCATGGTGGCTAGAGTGATGCTAACTCCAACAGAGTACAAGTGGAAGAGCTATTCTTGCAGGTGGCCTGTCCACTTCCCCACTGATGACAGGGCTGGTTTGTGGCATCCCTCCCTTCTGCTTTCCCTCACCTCCCAGGGCTCCTTTCCTGGGACTAGACCTAATGAAACATTTCCCGTTTTAATTTCAGCTCTGCTGGGAGGAGCCCTTTTATCTCCGCTGCTAGTCTGCCATCAAAGCCCACTCAATGTTGAGTAAGCTGCCCGCCCCCTCTCCGGTCCTGTCCTCCCTAGAAACCTGCCTGGAGGTTTTAATTCACAGTCTCGGAAGACTTGCAAGGGGGCTGCTTTTGACTGATCAGTCAAACACAATCTCTTCGCAATTGTCAGTGGAGACACAGGCTCCAGACATGAAAGATAAACACGAGATGCCAGCTTGGTTTAAGATGGAAGTTTGTGCTGGATCTTTCTCTGCCTCTTTCAACTCAGAAAAAAATAAAATAAAATAAAATAAAATAAAAGCTCTTCCTCTCAGTTCAATCAGTGCATTGTTTTCTTGTCTACCCATCTTGTTCCATTTCCCGAGTGAATTTTTACTTATTTCAGAGTAACAAAAACCATCTCACATTTACTGAGATTCCTCTGATCACTTCACGTACATTCTAGACACTCTATGTATATTAACCCATTTATTTTTAACCATTATCTTACGAAATAGGTATCATTATTAATCCCATTTTACAGATGGGGAAACAGAGTCACAGCATGCTAAGCAGTCTGTCCCACACAGCTGTTATGCAATGGAGCTGGGATTTATGGTTTAAAAATCTGGTTCCAGGGTCCCTTCTTTCTGCCACTGTGCTATGCTGTTTCCCTGACATCTCATTCTTGGAATGACATTCTATATGCTGACTTATGAGGGAAAACTTGCACCATTATCACTGAAATATATTCCATAAGAAGGGGTGATTACCTCCTGGATGCAAGGACAAGAGGTGATGAATAACTCATTGATTAAATGAAACCAAAAGGTGGGGTCAAAAGGATTGGGAACACCTTTGAGAGAAGTCTCCAAGGTTAGCCTGATAGGGTGTTTTAGTCTAGAAAACGGACATGTTGCAGGCCGAGCTTCGGTTGTGAATGGTAGAGATTATTTATTCCAAGAAAGTTTCATTATATTTGATGCAACCTCTTGATATTTTCTCAGCCCTAAAACTTAGCAAACGTTAGAGAAAGCGAATTAAATTGGTCTAGCCCTGCTTCCTCCTAGCCGTGTTTTCCACAATGCAATCTGAGCTTTTTACTCTGCTCTGCCGCGGAAGTTGAAGAGTCTTGCATATTTTCTTTGTCCACAGATGCAAATCACAAGTATAGATTGTATATCCTCCCGCCCCTGTCCCTCACCTTTCAAAGCTCTCTAGAAATAGAGGAACTCTATTTTTAACTTCTTTCCAAAGTCTCAGGTATATGTTTCTGTTACTTCCAGTCTTTATCAATCCTAAAATAATCAAATATACAGTGTCTCATCTTTAATATTATTGGAATGTTAATGTAGCTGTGTAGGGAGATCACAGTGTAGAGTCAGGATAGTAAGAAGCTAGGAAAATTCCTTGGCAAGTGGAATGGGGAAGCTGAGGAAGATAGCTGGACAAACTGGCCAAGCAATTTACAGCCAGATGCAGGTTATCTCCCTAGAGATAACATCTAGGCCTCAGTTGTAGTTCAGCTGCAGACCCAGAAAAGCAGCGAAACCAGGACCAGCTGCAATGAGTAATGACCCCCTGCCCCACCACCGACGAACCAGTAAAGACCACGACCCTGAAAGGGCATACCTGGAAAAGCTGATGAATATTCTATTGATATCCTTCCCTAACACCTTCCCTAAAATCCCAGGCTCCTAGGAGAACGCCCTCACTTTTCCATCCCTCTCTCCTGCCCCAACGGGCAGTGTCTCCTAAACTCTCAGGGACCCCCACAAGACTTACAACCAGGGAAGCAGTGGGCAGCAGCAGCTCTAAGGCTAGCCTCCCGACCCTGCCTCCAAGGCCCCCTTCCCTGACTCCCCAGTGAGCTGAAGCAGCCCCACGCGGGCCCGTTTCTTTCCTGTAACGTTTCCGGAGAGCCAGAGCAGCCCCGCCTAGGCTCTCCTCTTGCATCTTCTATCCTAAGCCTTTCCTTGTTTCATTGTCCCTACTTGGACTCGTGTCCTGAAATCTTTCCTGAAGAAAGTCAAGAACCTACACACTGCATGCTGGCCCCAGGCAAAACTGCTCTGGGCCCAGTCCCCTTCCTGGTAACAGCGCAATACTTAGATTGCAGGATGGTTACAATGATCTTCGCTTCCCGGTATTAGTGCTGTGTGCAACCCTCTCCCACATTGAATCAGGTCTGGTTTGAGTGACTGACTACGCATCGCATAGGTAGGCGTATGACTTTCAAGGCTATGTCATAAAAGCATTATGGTTTCCTCCCCTGTTCTTGGACCATTGGCTCTGAATGAAGCCAGCGGCCAGCCATGTGAGAGTATCACCTTGGGAGTGACTTCTCAAGCCTCAGCCAAGCTTTCTGATGGCTGTCAACCCCAGATAACACCCTAACTAAAAACTCAAAAGACATCCCAAGTGATAATCACCCACTTAAGTGACTCCCAAAATCATGGCTCACAGAAAATGTTAGAAAAAAATAAATGTGTAATGTTTTGAATCACCAAGTTTTAGAGATATTTTGTTATTCAGCAATAGTAACTGCTACATGTTCTGAATTTGAAGGAACAGTTTCAATTTCTAATTTTCTGCCCAACTGCCCAATCATAGGTCTCTAAGACTGCTGAAGAAAACTTTGAAATGGCCATTAATTTATTTACTATATGCCACTGTGTTTCATGGCATAGAGGCACTTTTGCTAATCTTCACTGCAACTTTATAGTTAGCTACACTTTTCAAATGAGCAAACCAGGGCTCAGAGAGACTTTGTTGACAAAGATCATACGACCAGTAAGTGGGAGGAACCAGAATTTGGACCTATTCTGCCTAAGTCAATGACCCACATTCTTAACCACTGTGCCAGATCACCTTTCTGCTACAACTGTTCACGGTTATTTGCCAAGCCCTGGGGTAAGTCTTTAACATGCATTATCAAATCTGACCCATGCCACCGTGAAGGTCATTTTGCAGACAAGAAAACCGTGGCATTGGAAATAAAGGCCAAGTTTCATATTCCTATTTCTTGTTTGGGAAATACGATTATACAACAAAAGTTGCCAAATCCTTGAGATGATAAGTCACGTGACCTTTTTCTAGGTCATTCACAGTGATTGGAAGTATGCTAGGCACATAGAAAACACGTATGAATTGAGGGAGGGAGGGAAAGAGAGAGAGGAGAAGGAGAGAAGTGGGGAGAGAAGAGGAGAGGAAAGGAGGAGAGGAGCAGGAGAAGAAAAGCCTGAAAATTAGGAGTCCCCTTAAGTCAGAACCTGCAATAGAGGCAATGAAGAGATCTGTTTGCCCCAGAACAAGGTGACAGAATATTACAGACCACAGTTGAAACAAGGGTATGATGTGGATCTGGCAAAGCATTTGAAGACAAGTGGCAGTTCTAGCAAGATGAAGCACGTTTGTCCCATTTACAGAAGGTCGATCTTACTCTGCTCAACCCATTGTCGGCAACGGGTAGGCTGGCCCTGTATTGCAGACTGTCTTTTCTGTCTTTTTTCTTCTTTTGTTTAAGAAGATGAAAATCTGGATTCTTATGTGCAACCACCCAGTTTTTTTAAAGTTGACAGTTATTTCTCTTATTTTATTTTTTAAACACTGCGTGGGCTGAGCCAAACATGTTTGCGAGCCTAGTGTGTCCCGCAGATTGCGTGTTGGCCTCTGCTGCAGAGAAACGAAAGGACAGGAGGCGGCCAAACTGCGAAGGACCAACTGCTAAGACCCAGAAGAACAAAGAAAGGGAGAAATCAAGAAGACTTTGCTTGATTTCCCTTCCACCTTCCATCTCACAACGCAAAGTCTTGCCGGTATCGCTACTGGTAGATGGACTGGGGGTAGGGCTGGGGAGATCTTTAGAAGCTTGTGGACAAAGAGTAACCAGTGACCTAGCCTGGCAACTTTTGACTTTGTAGAGTCTGTTCTTGGAGAGAAAAAGTGTTGTCAAAACAGGGAGAAATGTCAGACCAGCCCCCCTGGCAGGACACGAGCTAGATTCCTTGTTAGAGCAGGCATCTGATCGCTGACAGGCTTTTTTCTTTTTTTCTTCTTCTTCTTCTTTTCCCTTTTGACTCTGGGACATAAGGGATGGAACACAAACTGGCAGTGAATGATATCCCTCCCGACTTTGGGTGATTATGTTCGTTAATAATGATTATCGCTTCTATGTAATATTTGCATATTAAACTATAGACATCTGGTGGAGTGTGCACGAGCGTGTGGTGTTTGTTAGGAAACAGAAGCACGCTAAATGCTGATGAAATGTGAAATCTAACGGCTCAGACTAAAAATAAAGTCGGCAGGCTTTAGGATTTCTGTACGCCAGCGATTCTGAAACGCTCCTGCACGCTGCCTCAGTTGCCGTGGAGACACGTGGCCGTGCATATGCGGAACAGAGTACACGCTTTGTGGGCCTGGCCCCTGGGGGTCCCATTACAGAATTTCGTATGTTTGGAAATATTTTGTAATAAGGCCCCTGGTGTCATTTATTAGTAATAAAATGTGCAACTGCCTTCATCAGCATCAACAACAAATTTGCTTTTTATGGAAAAAAAAACAGCATACTTTCAGGTAAAAGACTGTAGGTGTAATTTATTTAATTTAAATGTATATTTAAATATCTGCATAAATTTTCACCTTCTTCAAATTGTCATATTACAGTTTGATTTTTTTTTCTGGGAAATCCTGTCTTTTTCTTTCTTTAGCCTACAGAATCACTGAGTTTTCTAAATGATGTACAAAGCAGCCTGTATTTCTAGAGGCCAAGGTCAAGCACAGAAGCAGCGACACATTGCAGGATGCATGAACTGCACGGTGTGCAGTGCGTTTTCTGGTAAAGTGCAGATTTTAGATAATGGCTAATTCTCAGCATCACTAGCACCTGAATTCCGGGAGTCCTGGGTGGGAACGCCTATATGCAGTTGTGAATGTTGTGTTGTTTCAGTGCCCTCTGAGTAACATTTATATCAAAGGTCTCAAAGTAAAGAGACGGTTGTGATTTTTGTGGTTTTGCTTCTATCTGCTCTGAGTGGCCAGGAGATATATGTGCCTTCTTTGCTCTTTCCCAAAGTGTTCATTTAAATGTCTCCAATAGTAGTGAATGATATGTTTTTTTCTGCTCATGGTTTTCAACCTGTTTCAGGAAGGCCTGCAGTTCAACATTTCCTGACGCATTCTACAGAGTTAGTGCAAGGATGTGCGTCACAGAAACTCCAGAGAGCCTGGTACTTTCTATGCAAGTCAAGCCACTCTCTGTGCTACACCAGCTGGTCTGAGTTCTGAACTGTTCTTGTAGAGTGGGACTGATGCGTGGTGGAGCTGAAAAGGTTTCGGTTTTGCCACTCGCCAGGCTAGGATGGATGACTGGCTCTGCGATTCCCTTAATTACTCTGAACATTTTCCTCATCTGAAAATCTGAGGGATTAATACCTCCGTCAGAACTTTGAAAAGATTAAAGATGATAGAGCTATATAAAGTTTCCAAAACACTGCCAATAACAAAATAAAAATATACAATTATAATTATCATTAGATATTAAACTAAGCACTTTCCACGTGTCATGCACTGTGTTAAGCAATTGATATACATTCTTTTTGTTTTATCTTCACCATGATCCTTTAAGATGAGTAACATTATTATTCCCTCTTCAAAGCTGGGGGAAAAGAAATAGAGGTTTAGAGAAGTAAGTATTTTTCCTAAAGCCAGTGAGCCAGGATGCAAATCTGGAGCTGCCTAAATTAAGGACATTTTCTACACTTACCAATAAATGTCAGGCACTGTTGTTATTGATAAGAGAAGTGATGATAATAATTGGAAAATTTACCCTTGCAGCTTTTGAGTGGGTAGAGGATGGAATTGAAGCATTAAAACCAATTGAACTCCTGGGAAATTCAGTACTTACGGAATGTTTACCAGAGCAAAGGTCTCATTCACAATCCAAACAGTAAAGAAACAAAATAGATTTCGAGTTTGGCCATTTCACATTAGAATTCAGAAGTGAGCACATAAAATGCTTTAGGATATTTGTGTGGATAGCTCTTATCATGGTGTGACTGAGGAGGAGCTTTCTGGCCCTGGGATGAAAGCTCGGGGATGCCATCATGAAGAAGCCGCGAGCTCCAAGATGAGATTGGCAGTGATGGGGACTCACAGGTGTAATGCCAGAGTTGCTCGTTTCCTCAAAACAAACATTGTTTATAATGTAGATGAAGTGTGAGAAAGTCTAGTCAACGTAACAGAGGTCTGGTTCTCCTTCCACAGCTTCATTGAGCCACACGGTGGTAAGTTCTAAGAATTCAAACATAGGGACCGTGTTCTTGCTCTCAACTGGCTCCGCAGTCTGGGGCAGCGCTGACCTATAGGGCTTCCCATAATGAATGAAATGCCTTTTATCTGTGTGATCCGCTATAGCGCTGGAGCTCCTGGCCTGTGGCTAATGTAACTGATGAACTAACCTTTTATTTAGTAACTTAAGTTTTAAACTTAAACAGACATATATGGCTTATGGTTGCCATATCAGACAACACAGACCTGGGTGATGAGGTAGGGGAGTAAACAAGTGATGATGATGAAGGCTGTGCCCTTAGAGTTTATAGGAGGTGCTGGAGTCTGCAGCCATCACCATTATTAGCTCTGTGATTTTTGGGAAAAGTTAAATAACTTACCTGAACCCAAAACACGCATCTACAGAATGGGAACAGTTATGATAAAAGAATGATGGGATTGCCATGAGTATGAGGTATTCTACATAAAGCTGTTAGTCAAGTTTAAAAGAGTTTTGATAAGATTCTAGCATGTTATTATTATTATCATCATCATATTTATCCATATTTTTGTAACTAAAAAATACATGAGTAGTTGCAAGATCATTGAGTTTGGAGCAACTCGCCGTACTGTGATTGAGGCAGACGAAGAAGAAAATGTTAGAACATAATTCAGAGAAAGGGTGGCACTCAAGCTTCTTTGCTCATTATCGGTAGGTATGTAATTGCTCACTGAGAGAAGGGAGGGTGTTTCAGACACAGGCTGTGCTTGGGTCAAGCACCGGGTTTTGGACCGTCTGGTTTGTCCGGGGAATGGGAGAACCACAAGTGTGAGTCTATAGGGTTAGGTAAGAACCAGGTCCCAGAGGCTAGCAAGCACGGTGCGTCTTATAGATTTAGTGATCCATCACGTGGATTTGTGGAGGGAAGGAGATCTGATTTTCATATCAAAAATATAAACCTGACTACTGTCGGAAGTAACTTGAGGGCGAGAGAGGCTGAAGACAAGAAGATCAGTTGGAAGAAGTCTGATTCAAGATGGACAAGACTATTGATTAGGTGAGTAGTCCTGGTGATTTGGAAGGGGGTGGATCTGAGATATGGGTAAGAGAAAAAATTGGCAGAACTTTCAAGGAAAGAGAAATTAGGATTTCTATACTCACAAGCCAGATTTAGGAACAACTATAAAACATAAAAATAAAAAATTTTTTTTAAATTTTTAGAAAACAACAACACTGGCCTTAATTAATATATCCATTGAGCTTTTAAGTTTACAAAGTGTTTATCTTCTTCAATTTTCCCACAACCCAATGGGTACCTAGAAAGTAACGGTGCACGGGGAATGCTTAGTCAGGCCACAGTGACCTACTGAGCACTCAAATATCGACAGTCACAGCCAAGGTTGCTGTTGTCCATGTCGTCTTTATTAAGAGAAGCAGGATTTTATCCACTTAAAGAGATAAATTCTGCCCAGAGAAAAGCCTTGATTGATCATAGCACAGAAGAAAACAAGAGACACTAAGACAGCAGCCAGAGAGAGCCTCTCACACCCAGGCTGAGATACTGCTAGGAACAATGTCCGTGGGGCTCCTCAGGGGCCGCACGGCCTGATGGAGAGGCTGCTGTTAATTCCCGAACAATGTCTGAATATGTAACTGATCATCTGCCTTGTCCCTCATGTTCTTTCTTTCCAGTCTTTGGATTATGTCTTTATTTGGACTTATTCTTAATGCACATAGTGTAGTGAAAAGAACTGTGGCTTGAGGTTAGGCAGGAATGGATTTGCATATCATTTCTATTCACCAGCGTTTTGATGGTTTATTTTTTACTTGTTTATTTCATGTGGGAGGTAGGTAAGAAGTAAGGAAACCTTTTGTTTTTTCCTTTTTTCTCATCTATCAAAATGAAACTAGTATTGTCCACCTCAAATCATTTGTTTCATGTTCACATCCTAACATGTTTTGTGGAAGAGAAAGACAAAGACAGAGACAGAGACAGGGACGAAGACAGGGACAGAAAGAGAGACAGAGACAGAGACAGAGGTTTATTTTTGCTCTACTTCTTTCTGTTACTTCTATATCTTATGTGTCCCTAGATTTTGACTTGTAAATATGAGGCAATGCACTAAAGGATTCTGTAGGGCACTTACTAATGTTAAAATAGCTTTCACGGCAGCTGGCCTTAAAAACTCATTAGCCAGGGATAGCTAAAATGGTAGCCCGACAAACTCTTTCAGCCTCAGAGCTAAAGTGTGTTTCTAAGAGCCAGTCCTTAGATACTGGCTTCTCGTGCCCATCTCTCTAGGATGGGCAGGGCTGACAAATCCTCCCTTTGATGTTGTTCACAACTCTGGACCAGAAAAAATTTGACAGTCATGCCAGCAACAGCCAACGTGCCCCAATGTACAGTGGCTACCCATGTTGGTGCCTTTCATTTGAATTTCAGTTTCAGAAGCCTTTGACATAAAGGTGAAAAGGTCTTCATGGCAGAAAAATGCTTGCAACATTGTCTTAAAATTCTCAGTTCCTTCAGGAACAGGCTTTTTTATTTCCCTGATAGCATCTAGCCAATTATAGCCTCTTCTGTACTGATTACTCATTTATCAGGACAGCACAAGGGAATGAACCATTCCGCAAAAATTAATTTCCAAGTAACTCAAGTTTGCCCCGTAAATGACCAAGCTATTTGTTATTATTTTACATTTTTTTATTTGCAAGAATATTTAAAATAAATATTTCACTGTCCCCTCTGCTTCCTTAAACAAAGTTCATCCAATTCAATATAAAATTTCTCAAAGGATTCAAGGCCACATGTCTGGCGCAGGCTTTGTGGAAGTGCAGTATGACAAAAAGGCGCTGGGGGTTGATACAGATGGAGAGGCAGGGCTATTCTTGCACTAAATGCCCCCAGATGCTCTCGGCCTTTTGAACTAGTAGGTTTGCTTTCTGGGGTGATTTTTATGAGCTGCTCTCCTCCCTCCCTGTAAGGCTGGCATCCCCGGTCCCTTCTTGTTATCATCAACTTCCAGCAAAATCCTTTTCGTCTTTCAATGTGTAGCTTTTCATCTGCTTCCCAGTGTAAAACCAGATTACAAAGGCTTATTATCATTGTGACTGATGCAAAAGTGACTCGACTCTGAGCAAAAGCACTGGGCCGAGCTCCTCAGTCAGAGCACTTGGATTTCTCCTTTTGAAACAGCCTCTGGCCACTCTGAAGCTGGATGACCGAGGACTGGAGAGTCCATTGCTCAGAGTGAACAAAAACTGGCAGGCAAGCATCGTCAGAATATTAATTTGCGTGGCATTTGTTTGTTTTGTTTTGTATGTTTATATTCATGTCAGTATCAAGACTTTGACTCCTAAAGTATTGGAAAGCAAGGGAGGAAACTCTGCTCTCATAAAGAGAAAGACGCTTGAAGACCTGCGACGCAGAGACTGTGTTAGCTACTGGAAGATAAAATTAATGAATGCAGGATTTTTGTAGAGACTGCAAAAGCCATCTTCACACTGTTTTGGAAGGCATTGGGATGGCTGAGACTCTCCCCAATACCCAGGGTAGAAATGGGTCAGAAATCCCATTAAAGGTGTGACTCCTTCCAAGATGCCTATCTTATAGATCCTTCTGGGAGGATAAGTCCTCAAAGCACACTTTGGCACTTTGCTTCCCCTCCTCTTTCATTTTGTAGAGGCCCAGAGTCATCGTAGGCCCCTCCATGAATCTTTGTTGAAGTGGGTGCCACTAGTTCAGATGGAGGAGTTAATGGGGGCCACATCTACCTTTAAACAGCAAGAACTAAGGATTGTGCTGTTCTGCAAGTATCAGAAGAAGTAGAAAATGGTTGAAAAATGGAAGCCAGAGAGAATAAATATGAGTTCTGTCATGTTTTGCAATTTTGCACAAAACTGGCCTTGGTTTTACGGGAATCTTCCTTGGCACTTACTGGAAGGCCGAATGGCTCAGGACTCCACAAAGTGAATGTTACTATGTTAAATCCTGCTCGAGTCACCAGAAAGGACCTGGCTGTGGCTGTCCAGTGAGCAAAACTTTTGAAACTCTTATGAAAAAAGCTACTGCCTCCCATGGTTACTAGCGTCTCAGGTCTATTCCATCAGTCTTCCCCCAGTAGAGAAATATAGGGTCCAGCACACATCACACCCGTTTTTATTACAAAATCTTTTATTACAAAATCATAAGCATGTAATTCTGTAACATAATAGCATCACACTCAAGCACACCATATGACATTTTAGGTGAAATGTTAAAATTAAAACTGTAAATTATTACACCCATATTATTACCCTACCAGCCATGCTCAAGCAGGCGATACTTCTGCTGGACCCTGTATTGTTCTGCCTTTTCTGAATACTTGGTTAGAAGTCTTCCACTAACACAACAGTTAAGTGCAATGTGTGACCCAGGATTGTATCCTAGGATAAAAATTGCTGTAAGGTTCGCCAATAGGACAGTCGCTTTTTTCTACATTTAAATATAGACTCTATAATGGATAATTAGATTGTATCAACACTTAAAGTTCCTGAACTTGATCATTCTGTTATGGTTCCATAGCAGAAAATCCTTGTTCTTAGAAGGTACATCCTGAGGTATTTGGTAATAAAGATTATGATAGCTGTGACTTATTCTCAAATAATGCAGGAAAAATATAAGCATATAGATGCGCATGTGTGCATGCATGTGCACACATGGACAGAGTGGGAGTGAGAGAGAAGGAAGATTGAAGGGTTAAAAATTAACCACTATGACTATAGGTGAAGGGTACCTATATTGTCCCTGCATCTTTGCAATAAGGAAGAGGAGGTTCCTAAAGGGAAACTGAGGTCCCCTCTTCAGAGGAGGAGGAGGAGGAGAGGGTGCTGATAGGCAAAGTGGCAAGTGTCCAGCTAACTCTCTTTCCTTGTAAAACAAAATTTAAAAATTCTGAAGCATTATCTGTAACGTTTGCCTTTAACTCACGGTAAACTTGGAGCAGCACTTTGTGAGCTCAAAGCAACCTTTACATGTGAGATTGTATAGAGCCATTCCAACTTCTTTGTCCTGTTTAGATGAAAGACAGTGAACAAATTGGCTGATCTTAACTCACACGTCATTGAATTTAATTGACTTAACTGTTGTTCTTGCATAAAATGCTACTATTTGGATTATTTTAAAAGACATCAATTTGTCATAGAAAAATACCATACGGTTGCTTTATTTTTCCCCCCTCCAATTCCTTTAATGCCTGTTTTGTTAAATGCTTAGCAACAAAAGGTTGCCTTGGGTAAGAGCTTCTTTGCCAAGATAAAAATAATCTAAAATTTAGATGTGTCTGCAGTGATCATGGCAGTGTAAATTAATTAGCCACGCTGAGCCTGAATCAGCATCTCTAAATTGATCTTGCTTTCATGCTGCTCTGTTTTCTAAAATTTGTTCACCCTTGAAAGTAGCCATTCTGATTATGACTTTTTCTCCTCAATCGGGGAGAGAAAAAAAACACCCAGTTGGCAAGAAATTCTTTTTTTTCTTTTTTAGGGTTAAAGTTAACAATCCATTAATAAATACTAGAATTTGATATTGGGCCAATGATTAAACTGAAGGCTACCTGCTGCCGATGAGGATCTGAAAATAAGAGGTTTTCCCTACCCCTGGGGAAGCTGACACCTTCTTTGAGGTATTAAAATATGTATACCAAAAGCTGAACGGTGCAATATCAAGCCACAAGCAATGCCATGAGGCAGGACAGTTTTCATTGTTAAGAAAGAGCTCTAATAGAATCACGTAGGACTAGCAGTTCATACTGGAGGAAAGAAATAGTCTGAGAGGATTTTTGAAAGAAGAAAGTTGGAATAACAATTTTGTATGTGTCTGGCAGGTCCAGGTTCCATGCTAAAATTTTATAGATCTTTTTTTAACAGTTTCAAAAAGGTGTTATTTATATAATTGAAAATTCACTTATTTTAAATACCCAATGATTTTTTTTAGTAAATTTACAGAGTCATGCAACCATCGCCACAATACAACTTTATAACATTTCCACCACCCTAGAAAACTTCCCGTAGCTTATTGTCAGGTAATCATTATTCCCACCCCTAGTTCCAGGCAACCAGTAATCAATTTTCTGTCTATAATTTACCTTTTCTTGCCTTGTTGTTAAATGGAATCACACATTATGTAATGTTTTGTATCGAGCTTCTTTTCACTTAATGATTCTGAGGTCCATCTACGTTATGCTATGTATCCATATTTTTTTATTTCTGAATAATATTTCATTATATGAATATACAACATCTGATTTATCAACTCATCAGCTGATGGATACTAGGCTGTTTCCACTTTCTGGCTACTATGAATAGTCCTGCTAGGAACATTTATGCATCACATATGAGCTTGTGTATGGATATAACACATACGTTCTCATTTCTTTTAAGTAGATACTTAGGAGTAGAATTGTTAGAGCATATAATAAACTTACGTTTAACTTTCAAAGAAACTGCCTGTCTTCCAAAGCAGTTGCATTGTTTTCAAGTCCCATCAGCAATGTCTGAGGTAGAGTTTACTTATCTTATTTCACTTAATTATTATGTAAACTTAGGGTGGGAAAGTAGAGAAGGAAAGGGAGGTAGATTGTCTTTCCCAAGGTTATTCATCCCATAATTGTAGAGGCTGAGTTTTAACCCAGATTTAACTGATTCCAAAGCATTTTCTCTCTCTCATGCTGCAGCTCCAGAATTTTGAGACGCACTTTAAAGAAGGGCTTTCAAATCTGAGTTCAAAGAGAGAGAAGGATTGGTTGATAATGTCTACCAAGGACACAGGTGAGGAGATCGTGTGGCAGCTGTGCTACCTGTGCTATTATCAGACTCTTGTCCCCACTCTGCAATTCTATGGGATTCCTCCTTTGATTCTTCGCCATCGTGGTTTAGTTTAGATATAAGATTATTTGAGTATTATTGTCTTCTCCTCTACCGCAGGAAACATTCTCTGACTATGAAACTCAATGCATTGTGTTATAATTTGCTGTTTGTGGATGAAAGAAATTCCAAATCTAAAGACAGGTTTCAAAAGTTAAGTTGTGTACTTGTCAGAATGGCCATTATAAACAAATCAACAAACAAGTGCTGACAAGGATGTGGAGAAAAGGGAACCCTAGTGCACTGTTGGTGGGAACACAGACTGGTGCGGCCACTGTGGAAAACAATATGGAATTACCTCAGAAAACTAAAAATGGAACTGTCTTTTGACCTGGCAACTCCACTATTGGGATTATATCCTAAAAATCATGAAACACCAATTCAAAAGAACCTATGTACCCCAATGTTCACAGCAGCACAATGTACAATAGCCAAGTGCTGGAAGCAACGTAAGTGCCTTCAGTAAATCAGTAAATGAGTGGATCAAAAACTACAGTACATTTATACAACGGAATACTACGTAGCAGAAAGAGAGAAGGAGCTCCTACGCTATGAGACAGCATGGATGGATCTGGAGAGCATTATGCTAAGTGAAATAAGCCAGGTGGTAAAAGACAAATACCATATGATTTCACCTATAAGTGGAACCTAATCAACACAACAAACAAGCAAGCAAAATATAACCAGCAACATTGAAATAAAGAACAAACTGACCGTAACCAGAGGGGAGGGGGGA
>PVJD01003281.1:0-33204 GCA_004026545.1 Mormoops blainvillei | reverse complement strand
CTAACGAAGAGCAGTTTTGCAGTTCGTTTTATACATTAGAATCAAAGGAGAAGACCTAAAGAAGGTTACACGAAATTCATTGGTGGAAGATTAAGGAGGCAAGAGAAAGTAAAGCTGAAAAATCTCTAAGATTAAATAAAAAGTAAAATGGAGAGCCACTTGTTTCTTTCACATCAGTGGGTGCAGGATAGTTAACATTTAACTTAGTTTACAAAGGTGTGCCAGTGAAGGAATGCAATGAGGAATGCTGGGATTGTCCTCTTTGCCCTACCTTGCACTGGGATGTGTGCCTTCGGGGGTCTGGAGAGGAGATCATTCTGACATTTTAAATATATTTTTCTAGATGTATATAAACAATGGACAGGGCCTGTTCAAGTAGAGATTAATCTATCAGATAGGTCTTCGGACATGGCTTCCTGTCATAATCTGCTCAGTTAGAAATTTTACTTTTTGATCAAAACATCCCATGTGGTTACTTTCAGTTATTGAGCTTGCTAAGCTTGCCGAGCGGGCCCCTTGTTTTTATTTACATGTTTAATTCTTGTATTTCCTGTTGGGCGGAGAACAACGGATGGAAAGATGTTCTATTCTACTCAGTTACCCTACCCAATAACAGAGTGCCCGGCTTAGGAAGGGTGCTTAGTGAAGGTCGCTTGGTTGAAAGATTGTAGAAATAAATGTGACCATAAAATTAGATTTCTCCTTCCCATTTTAATCATAGTAAAACAAGGAAGTGGAGACTTTGAATAACATCCCATATCCACCGAGCCAAGGGAAGATGGAGAAGAGACTTGAGTCCCTGGATTTCTTAATCATTGGGCTGCAGCTCCCTTCTTGGGTGAAACAGGCCCCTGTCTGCGACTGTTGATAAATGATGTGCGGATTAGAGTCTGCTGGTGCTGGGCTGTGCTGAGAGGAAGGTGTCCAAGATACATGGCTCCCTCTTGGGTTATAAAGAAAAATCTGTGGTCTGCATGGTGTACAGACAAGAAAACACTCCATGAAGTTGTTTTTTTTTCCCCAGGAATATTTAAACAAAAAGTTAAAATATAATACTTTGACCCAATGCATTTGGTGGGGTGGCCTATGAATATTGTATAATTACATAATTAACAAAGAAGTATGTGGCATAATATTTTATACAGCATGATGACTGGGACTGCAGTCCCCCTTTCTCTCATTTCTCTCTCTCTCTCTCTCTCTCTCTCTCTCCCTCTCTCTCTCAGGAAAAAAAATTAGTTAACACTAGCCAGTACTAAATGATGGAACAGTGGTCTATCTTCTTTTCTTTTCCCGTAACTTTTCATGAAGAATAAACATTAATTATGGCAAAGATAAATATTATTTTTAAACCTTTGATAATCTCTGAAACAGCATGTTTTCATCGGCAGAAATGCACCAAGAGACAAGATGGTATTCAATCACAAAAATGGTTGAATGTGAGGAATATTTTTGATCACAGCTATGAAAGCATCAAGCCTGATTCTCCAGTCCCCTGAGAGTTTGGTGGTTGAGATCTTAACCAACAGAGGTGACTGTAGGAGTGAGTGGAGGGAGTGTCTCAGGAAGAGAGTGGCCTGGAGGGGCTGGTGGCAGGACCAGCATGGCGAATGTGGGAGATTAAAAGACAGCGCGTCCAGATTTTAGAATATGTGTCATTGCCGTGTGCAGTGGAGGTGAAGATGTAGGTATGCAGCAAATCCTCTGGGCCTCATGTCGGGTATTTGGACTGTTATGTTAACATTTTATTTTTATGTTACATCGAATTCATGGAAGAGCTACTGGAAGAAAGGACAAGTGTACTCTTAACCAAACTGGGTACCCTTGGTACTAGTATATCCTTTACAAATGGTTTACATTTTGTCCTATTTGCTGTATCTCTGTGTGTATATCCATCTGTACATATGTGTTTACCCATATGTGTGGATGTCTATGTACACATATACATGTACTTATACATATATATGGTTATATTGTTTATTTATTTTAGTATTTATATGTTTCGCCTAAATCATTTGGGGTAAGTTGGATTCACACACTCTTTTACTCTTAGATTCTTCAGTGTTTATTTCCTAAAAGCAAAGATAGTCTCTTATGAAAACATGACACAGTGGTCAAAAGTAGGAAATTAACTCTGATGCAATACTATTATTTAATCCACAGTGTATATTCAAATTTTAAGAAAAATCCAAATATTGTCCATTATACCTTTGTCATCTTCAGTGTGAAATCCAGGATCATGCTGAAGGATTCTGGTGGATTATGGTGTCACCAAGCCTCCAATTTCCTTTGGTTTGATATTTTTTCATGAACAAATTGAGGTCATACTGTTTTTTTTGGTGGTGATGGTGGTGGGTTTTTTTTTGGATGAAAGCCACAGAAGTAACGCCACAGAGTGGGTCCTTCCCACTGCAATGTATCGGAAGGCACAGGGTGGTTTGCCCTGGTGTTGCTGATCCTGACTCGAATCGCTTGGCTAAGGCAGTCTCTGTGAGGTTACCTCACTGTAGACTGTGGAGTTGCTCTTTTTCCCTTGTAATTAATAAGCGATTTGTGGAGAAGCTCCTTCAGACTGTGTAAATATCCTGTTCTCCATCATCTTTCACTCACTACTTTTAGCATCCACTAGTGATTTTCTAAGTTTGTTATTCTTTTAGTATGTATTATTTGTCAATTTAAATTAAGGAAGAGCCTCCCCACTTCCCTCCTAGTTAATATATAAATATCATTATGGACTCATGGATCTTTATTTTATTTAATGAGTTACAACCCATTTCTATCATTATTGATTTTGACGTTCCAATCATCCCAAATTTGACCAGTAGGAGCCAGTTTAAAGGGCTTCGACCATTATCCCACAGGCAAAGGGAAACATGTCATTAGGCTTTAGGCAGATGGGGAAGTGATCATATTTGCTTTTTTGACAAATTGCTCCACCTGAGGCATGGGGAATGGATCGGAGAATATTACTATTATGGAGGAATAATGAGGCCAAGTGCTACAAAAAGTGTTGGTGAATCATACTCTAGCTATCCTTCCTCCAGTTCATGTGCGTTTCTATCTTTGTTTTGTGTGTACATGTGTGGGCACGTGTGTGTATATGTGTATGTGTGTGGGTCTCTGGGTGTGTGCATATGTTGATCTGTGTGTGGGTGTTTCCCTGTGCGGGTCTTGGTGTCTCTCTTATCTGGATATATAGTTTCCTTAACAGTGTGCACTTTTTTCCCAACAATTGTACCCTGGTGCCTTTGGAAATTCTCCGAAATGCATTTCTTTTTACTATGGTAATAAGCCTTCAAAAACATAATTGAATTCAGATATTAAATACTGTAAGCACTATCATTTAGCTTCTGATGAAAATGTGCATTACTGCATTTGAAATGACACCAACGACAAAAAAAGCAGTGACTCCCAACAACCTCTTCCCCCCACCCCGCCTTGTGAAGTCTTGGTGTGGAATAACTCAATCTCTTTCTGGCTGCATTCTCTGGGATGGGGGAAACAGACCCAGGGCCGTTATGGAGCAATGAGATGTGGTTTCTAATTCTGCAGCCCTGCAGGAAGCTGCTCCATTGTCGGTTTTATCACCTTTCCGTTTGCCAAGTGTTTCTAACAGGGATATTATAACTCTCATCATGGTAGGAGGCAGGGACAGGAACTGGACATGAGATCTGGAGTGATCCATTCACTCATTCATTCAGCCCAATAGTACTTATTGATCACATATGGTGGCCACTCAACTCCGTACTGGGGATACCATGCCAGATAAGAATGACAGGGTCTTACTTCACGAAGTGTATTAACTGCCTCTGTTCTTGGTAGGGGGTTTCTTTTTGATAAAGCTGCTTGACTTCCCTGACCCCTAGTTCCTCATCTGTGCAGCTCAATTGAGCCAATAGGGTGATTTCAAATAAAAGTAGGGCATAGTATAAGCTCCCAGCTTAAGCGAGGTGGGTCAAGTTGGTCCACATTTTCTTATCTCCTCCCCAAGTGGCATATTTTATCACTTCGTCATGGGGTGCTCCTCACTTCTCTTGGCTGATGTGTGAACTCTATACCATGTTTTCAGTCCTCTGGACTGTGTAGATTTATGCTCTAAGGTATCTAGGGAATCATGAATTTTTTAGTTTTTTAGGCACAGAATGTTGGTCACCAGGTGCTAGAAGCTTTTCAAAGAAGAAGAAGAAGAAGAAAAGGGGGCGGGGGAAGGGAGTGGGACAGGGAGGGGAGGGGAAGAAGGAGAAGAAGAAGAAGGTGGTAGGAGATATTAGAGGGTGAATAGAGGTTTTTCTGAGATAGGCCATTTTATCCTCTTTCTCTTATTTCCATCCTGCTTCCTTTTCATAGAATGTTAAGTGGCTCTGTACAGAATTGGAAGAGAAATAGAATTGGGAGAACTGTGAAAGTTCTGGTGAGTGGAAGCCTCTTGGGACCTATATGAGTCTTGTCTGAAAAAATGTACTTAGAATCAGAAGATTTGTTCTAGCTATCCCTTTTGTATTTTTCCATGAAATGAAAATAGTAAAATATTCCACATAAATCTTAGGGATCCAGAAATTTACCTTTTATAACTTCCCTTGCAGCTAGATGTGGCCTGTGCCTGTATCCTAGCCAAAGAGAGAAGTGTCCCGAGGTTGTTCTGGAAAGTTTCCTTAAGAAGAGGGACATGTCCTTTCTCTGCCTTTCCTCCTTCTTGTTGGCTGGAACCTGATTGTGATGGCAAGGGTTGAGGAAACTCTCTGCAATCATCAGGTCTGTATGGCAAGGATGATGGAACAATAATGTAGAAAGAGCCTGGCCTATAAAACCATGCCACTGTGATAGCAGTCCTTTTCTAAATGTCATAACATTGCTATATAATATTAGATATATTTTAGGTATACAGTATTATAATTTCATATATGTATATACTACACAGTGTTCACCACTGTAAATCTAGTTACCACCCATTACTGTACAACTGATCCCCTTCATTCCCTTCACCACCCCCAACCCCCTTCCTCTGTGGCAGCCACCAACCTGTTCTCTGTATCTATGAGTTTTTTGTTCTGTTGTACCAGCCTTAACTTACCAACATCTGTGCTGGATTTACATGAAACAGAAATAAACCGATGTCCTTTTTTCTCCTTTCCTTCAGTTTTGTTATACACAGCTGAACCTCTCCATCCATTCTTATTTTAAACAAAAAGACACAGTCCCAAAGAAAGAATGCAACTTAACCATTCAGCTTACCTGACTTGAAGTACAAATCTGTTTCAAAATCTCAAGCTACCTCTTGTTGATTCTGGATCAGGTATGAAATAGGAAATGTTGGACATGTAAGATACTTGTCACTGAGATTGGTAGAGGATCAAAAGAAAATGGCAACTTAAAGGAAATGTCAAAGAAATGTGTCTAATATATTCTGGATATTTGGGAACTGGTGGAAATCCAACAATTAGTAGATTTTTTCTACTTTTTCTTTTCTTTTTAAAGAATAAACTAAGAAAAATTGAGAGATTAATCTATCAGCCAATATTGATTTTCTTGAAAATGGTTGGCCTCAAACAATTACACTTACTGACTGGTTGATATAACAAGTTGTGAGTTGAAATGAAGTGGAATAACTTGGTTTTGCTAGAGTCCCAGAGGACAAATGTTTGTAAAGTTGAGTTCATCACAATGCTTTTAGAGAAAATTCTTTCAGAAGCTTGGTCTAGAGAAACTAGGATCGAAATAGCTCTCTCAGTTGTGAACACACAATTAAGTGACACTTACTGCTAATTGGCCTTCTTTTTGTACTGTGGTGACATTTTCCTTGTGTTTAAACATTTTAATTTTAAGCATTAAATTGTTTATAAAATGAGACCAGTACATGTGGTGAGGATCAATAGGTGAAAATATTGGACTTGGTGTTGATGTGGTTTAATGTGAAACAATAAGTTTCATTGTTTTCTGGTTGTTGGTGCTTTTTTGAGTCAGGGCAGTGTTTGAAATGTCCTCCTGGGGAAGCAAGTGTCTGACTTAGTGACTTAGAGCGTAGCCTGGAGAGCTACAATTTGAGTCTCCAAAGTTCCATGAAATAAGGAGAGTGGGAGTAATCGGAACCCATTTTGTTAAGATGTTACCACTTTGAGAAAGCCTACCTTCATATGTGCTTTCTTAGTTATCTGACCTTCCCATTTGCTCACAGGCACCCTGTGTGCAGTATTGTTAGATGACATATCTATCCAACCTTCACCATGACCATAGTATGTATTATTATTGTTGTTGTCGGTATTGTCTTTTTTTGTCGTTGTTCAAGTACAGTTGTCTCCATTTTCCCCCACTACTCCCCCCCACCCCACCCGTCCCTACCTCCCACCTCGATCCTACCCCACTTTGGATTTGTCCATGTGTTCTTTATACATGTTCCTTGATGGCCCTGCCCCTTCCCCTGACCCCATCCTTCCCTCCCCTCTGGTTACTGTCAGTTTGTTCTTTATTTCAATGTCTCTGGTTATATTTTGCTTGCTTGTTTGCTGTGTTGAATAGGTTCCACTTATAGGTGAGATCATATGGTATCTGTCTTTCACTGCCTGCCTTATCTCACTCAGCATAATGCTCTCCAGTTCCATCCATGCTGTCACAAAGGGTAGGAGTTCCTTCTTTCTTTCTGCTGCACAGTATTCCATTGTGTAAATGTACCACAGCTTTTTGATCCACTCCTTTACTGATGGGCACTTAGGTTGCTTCCGACACTTGGCTATTGTAAATTGTGCTGCTCTGAACATTGGGGTGTATGACTCAGTTGACTTAGCACCAGTTTGTGAACTGAAAGCTATTGCCTTTTTTATTATCACTATTTTGCAAATGTTTTGAGTTTTTCAGTGACTTGCTCAGGGTCATATCCCAAGTAAATATAAAAGGAAGAATTTAAATCTAGATTTTTTTTCTATCCAACTATTGACAATGAAAAGTTACAGAAATAAGGGAAAATTCAGAGGACTGAAGATGTAAATTCAGAGGACTGAAAGCTTAGCAATGTGTGCCAAAAGCTTTGTAATCTGCATAACTTTAAGAAAGTAGATCTTAAATGTTCTCCCCACAAAAAAAAAAATGAAGAAATAACTATGTGAAGTGATGGATCTGTTAATTAATTTGATTGTGGTGATCATTTCACAAAGTGTATATGTGTCAAAACATTACATTGTATACCTTCAATATACATAATTTTTATTTATTAAATATACTTCAATAAAGCTGGGGGGTAAAAATGTGACTTAAAGAAAGTATTGAAAAATCCACTTCAGAATCTTCTGAGGAATGTTTTTCCTGCTTCTTATTGTTCACCAGAAAAAAACATTTTTTTGAGGCAGCATCTTCCAAGATGTTGGCTGACACCTGCCATTACATGGTTATGCTGAGAGCAATCTTTTAGTGGCCAAAATATAAGAAATAATTTGATGGTCCTTTGTACTTACCCTAATAAAATGCATATTACTTTAAAATGCATATATCCAGTGAATTATCATTTCTATTTTAATAAATGTATCCTAAAGAAATCATTAGTTTGAAGGTAAAAAAAGAAATCATAGATGATATTTTACAGAAAAAAAGGCAAGATTCAATTTTTTATACATGTATATGTGTGTGTGTGTATGCGTGTGTGTGTGTATGCTCATAATTGTTCATCGTTTTTGTTGCTTTGAGTGCTAAAGAGCAGCTAAGATTCACACTTATCCAGTGAAAGGTAACTGTTAGAAGAAATGAAGCCACTTAAGTGGTAGCCGTGTAGCCAAATCCTGAGGTTTTCCCTGCTGGGGATGTTCTTTAAAGGTCTTTTAACTTGCAATGCAATTTGGGTATTAACTTCTCTTGGCTGCTTTGCCCCTGTGCCAAACATAGGAACCTAGAAACGTAGGAGCCTAGCAATACGCTAACATGCTCCTCCAGATTTCCCACACCCCATGACCTTGGCCAACTGCTCTTTACCTCACAGGGAGGTCTTAGGCTACGCTGGTGCCTTTCCGACATGCGTTCATTTTCTCTTCATAATTTCCTTCCCTTAAGACCCAGTAATGAGGAATCCAGTATGAAGTAATTAGACAGTATGCGATTGAGGTGGCTGCCAATTACGCCGATGGAACTGGAGTCTTATTAGATTAATAAGGTTTTCTAAATTGGACTTGATACTCCTGGTTTTTGGTGGTGTGAATACTCCTGAGAGAAGCTGCACAAGAATTTAAAGTGAATTCACCTGAAAGTAAATGTTCACCTTCGAAGAACTGGAGAGAGCTTTGAAACCAGAGATGAGAGGGTTCATCCTCAGACTCTGTCACTTATTAGCTATTTGACCTCAGGCAAGCCATTTAACTTCTGACAGTCTTCTTTCCTGTCTGTAAGTCGGCAACATGAATCTCCACCCACCTGAAAAGATTGTGATTAAATGAGTTAAAAACTGCACAACACTTGATATTGTATATGAGTTATCATTCTTAACATTAGACATGGTTACTTAATCATGCTTGCTACAAAAAAAAAACAATGTAATTATATTATTATTCTTAGAAATATCTCATAATCTTGGAGAGCTTTGGAGACAGACTGACCTACATTTGACTCTCAGCCCCCACATAGACACATGCTGACTGTTTCATTACTCTTAACCTTGGTTTCTCTCTCTTTAAACAACAGGAAAATAATAACAAAGAATAGCTAATGTCTTGAGACACTGTTGTAAAGATGAAACAAACTAGTACATAAAACGTGTTTACCACACCAGCCGGCTCAGGAAAGAGGCTTACTGCAACCGAAAGGACCAAAGTATCATTGAGATAATCATTTTCAGCAGAACTTGAAATTTATTGTTGGTGCAAATTTTCCCCATTTCAATGTGTTCAAATATACAAACCATGTCAACACTGGGACTGTGGGACTATTCAGGTTAGTATAATTCTGTGTTATAACATCCATTTAGAAATAATTGAATCAAATTAGTTTAAGTGTTTGCCTCATAGGATGGTCAGGTGTAGAGCTAAAGTCAGGTTCTTACATATCTAGATCCAAGAGCTCAGACCTCATATTTCATGTGGAAGGTGAGATTTTTCTCTTCCAATACTCAGATATTGATTCCAGGAAAAACTATGCTTAAATCCAATTTTTTTTTTAAATGCTGTTGTGTCAGCAAGAGTTGCTGCCCCTTCCATACTGCCGAAAGCCCCACAGGCACTCTGGCCTAAATTGTCTGTAAGTTGTCACAAAGCTCCTGATGTCCCCCCGTTCCAATCCTATCAGCAAGAGGATCCCCTGCCTTTATGATCAGCAAACTCCTGTTTTGGAAAATTTCTCTAATTTCATATTTTCTGAAAATAGGAGATAAGAAGGGAATGAACTAGAACTCTAATATCTAGTGTTCAATTTTTCTTTCCTTAGGAAAGGCAGAGTGACTTTGGCACAACCTGGAGAATGTTCATTTATTCTGAAGTCGCATTGTCACCATCTAACAGGCACTGGGAAGTGTTCTCAACACTACAGATTCAAGAACAAAGATAGAACCCTTAGTCATGTGGGACTCCCGCGTGTCGAGTGACAGAAGCCACACAAATAATCCATGTTAATTGAGATAAGTATTATGATGGCAGTCGGTGGAGGGGCAGATAAAGCAGGTGGAGCCGTGTTTGTAGGGTTCCTGAGTTTCTGTGGAGGAGATGCTCCATGATCTGGGTGAGTAGACATCCTCCTGTCTTGAAATGAGGAGCAGGATCATTCCGCCTGGTTAGCTGCTCTCCAACCTGTACCTCATTGGTTAGGAATGAAGAACAGCCTTTTCAGAGGTTCCCTGATCTCCTGGTCCAGTCACTTCCTGCTGATCCAGATGCACGCATCTGAGCAAGCAAAGGACAAACAAAAGGAAAAAATAGGAGAGAATAAAAGAAAGAAAAGGAAGACCTGAAACTTGTTTGCCCAGTGTCTGTATCTCATTGAGAAGAAATTGAGCTGCCAATAATTGAGCAAGGCTCTCTGATGATATAGATTAAACCAGAAGGGCCAACTGTAAACAAGATGAACTTCAAAAGAGCAGCATCTCTGCTCTCTGGGGACCTCCATTAGTGAGTCACCAGATAGGCAATTACTGTACAGTTCTTGTAATGACCGGGATCAAAAGCAAGCATTCTGCACAGTAGGCAGTCAGAAAGCAGGCAGACAAAAAACTGTGAAAATATGCCATTAAATCTTAATTATTCTTCAAAGGAAAACAAGCACGACTAGGGGGCAGAGAAGGAAGGAATATTCCGAGCCTTGCTGATGCCTGGGGCTCAGGGCAGTAGCACAGCTACTGTTTCAACTTTCCTATTTACTTAGAACTGAGCA
This sequence comes from Mormoops blainvillei, assembly GCA_004026545.1. Lineage (NCBI taxonomy): Eukaryota > Metazoa > Chordata > Mammalia > Chiroptera > Mormoopidae > Mormoops > Mormoops blainvillei. Next base: position 22,872 of record PVJD01003281.1, on the reverse strand, counting down.
TCTTGTTCTGACTTGAGTTGGGCTAAGGCACTTGGTTTACGTAAGCATCCCAGTTTCTCTGACCTGCTACATATTCTTCTGGAGCATTGGAAGGCTGCGTTATCAGACCTAGTTTTAGACACAATGTTCGAATACAAATGATTGGTTTTTTATTATTAAAAGCAAATATCGCACCATCCAGAGCTGACTACTGTTTACACTTGGATTCAGAGCAGTCTCTTAGCACTTGTGGAAATAATACCCTCTGTTCGGGGATTTACAAGCATCGAGGGTCATGCTAGTCATGTGTCATTTTTCTGAGGCTTACATCTGCAATGTCCTTGATTAGTGGGTGGGAGCCATTGACAACCCAAACTCAGTATGTAGTGCTGGCTAAACGAAAGACTTAAAGAACTCAGAAGGTATTGATTTTGAATACCGTGTGTGTGTGTAATTGAGATTGTACAGAATGTGTAATTTAAATCCTCTTTTGGTCACTTAGCACTATGGTTTTAAATAGCTACAGAAGAAGCTAGCCCTGCACTGCCAATGGAAACACAGTGTGAAACATGTAATTTAAAATTTTCTAGTAGTCACATTACAAAAGAAAGAGGTAAACGGGCAAAATTAACTTTGGTAATGTTTTACTTAACCCAGTATATTTGTGATAGTCTCATTTTGATATATAAATAATCAATGACACATTTTACATTGTTTGGTACTGCCTGAAATCTGTATTGTACACTTCCAGCACATCTCAGTTTAAACAAGACACATTTCAGGTACACATGGGGCTGGTGGTTATCATTTTGGACTGTGCAGGGCTAGACTGTGTTCCCAGTTGAATTCTGGGCCATTTCTACCCCTAAACACTCATTAAAAAAACTGCCATATACCACATAGATTCTAATGAAGGCACTGTGCGACTGGTATCAGCCTAACAATATGGACTTGACATCTTACGACCTAAGAGATGCAAAACTGGAAACAGAAACCAATGATAATGGTCAGCCTTGAAAACTGTGCCGGCCAATGATGACTGTGACCTACTGGGTCAAGAGGATCCTCTCCCTTAGGAAATTAACGATGAGACAAAGAAAACCAACTCAAGCCTGCTTCCGCTCCCTCACCCTCCACATTCCAATTAGAAGCATTCTGTAGGGAGAAAGCGAAAAGGGCAGAACAGTGTTCCTAGGTCATGTAAGTGCTTAAGAATCACCAAGGAGCTTATGAAAATGCAGATTTCCAAGCCCTACTTCTAATTCCTTGGAGGGTATCTGTCTTTGTAGCAAGTACCCTTTTCAATTTTTGAAGAGTCATACAGAAGCAGCCAGGGGAGTCTTGAGATGTTGATTAATGGAACACAGAACCCCGTCACCTTGTTTGCTGATGACCTCCCTATTTTTCCTGTGATCTCTCATGTTTAGGGCAGGAGGGTAAGGAGAGAGAGAGAGACAATTTCTTACCTGCTTCTCTCATCAGAACACTGAATTCTCCACAAAAACTCTACCTTCGCTGCACTATGTGCTTTCATTTATAATGTGGAACATACTTAGAAATTTTTTATTATCCAGGTATAACCCCAACGGTGTTTCCCACATTCTTGGTTTTACCACAGCCCATTCACAAGTGTTAGGTCATTGGAGAATCAAGAAACAAGACCTCTGCTCCAAAGGTATTTGTAGATGGCTGAACAGATCCCTCAAGAGAAGACCACAGTATACAACTAACGTTCATGAGGAATGGCACAGATAAGAGCCATCAGGCTCAAGGGACGGTTGAAGAGTATTGTTGGCATCCTCTCAGCTTTCCCATGGTTCGTCACCTCAATAATTAAAACATGACTCTGCACATGAAAGCTTCATTTTTCCACTTACTCATATCATCTTCATCTGTTTCTTTAACCTGACCAAAGAGTTTTCCGGCAGGAAAATTAAATAACCAAACCATACTATTATTACTGTTGTTGTGTTCAACAGTAGAGCCTCCCATTTTATAACACGTCCCCATGTACAACTGGTTCATAATCTCATGCACTCGTATTTACGACATGGATTCGGACAACTATGAAACTTGGTGTTCTTGGTGTTAACTTACTTTTAGAGAGTACTTCACTATTCAGGAAGTACTTCACTATTCAGGAAGTACTTCCACACATATTCTCTCTTCTGACCCTTGAAACATTCCTGATGCTGAAAACAACCAGAAATAGCAGAACAGCTCTCTGGATAAGGACACAGACTCTGATGTGCTAAGTGAGAAATCACCGAAGTATTTGGAGTCAGAGCCAAGGTGAAGGTGCTGGTCTGTTAACTATATGTTGGCCCTCTTTCTACTACCTTATGCCGCCACGTTTTCAGAGAGGATTAGATTCTCACACATACCCGGTAGCTGTGTTCTTTCTTATATTTCTACGCTTTATCCAAAATGATGTTTTTAAGGAGAGATTCCGGCCTGGCCGCAGGGCCCCCGGAAACGGCTATAGCGAGGGCCCATGAGAACGGCCCCCGCAGCACTTGTGTTTTGAATCTGTCTCCAGAAATGAGTGGGAACCAGCTGCTGCTTTCCCCTTTCAAATCCTAGTTGACTCACTGAACAGGAAAAGAGAACATTTTCAGTTATGCTGTTTGACTCAGTGACCTGGGCTCAGTGGAAAATAACCCCCCCTTTCTTCGCCTTTCATCCCAACCTCAGTGACATCCAACGCCCATGAGTCTGAAGGCTGGCTTATGGAGTCTGTGATGAGACTATTGTATTCTAGAGTGGCGATGGTTCTTTGCCCCCACAGCTGAAACTTGTTACAGGAGCAGGAGAAAGATTCCACAGAAAGCAGCAAGCTAATGTGTTACATAGACACTCTATTACCTTGCCTCATGGCACCTGTGCTACAGATCTTAGAGCTGAGATCATGCTTATGGGGTCAAGTCTGTAGAGTGGGTCTTGAGCATCAGAAATCCCTGTGTTTCATGTCAAGCCCAAAGTTCTCTGCTCTCCAGTGGTTGTGGGTCAGGCACCATTGGTTCCATATTCTGCTAAATAAAGCAAAATGTAACTACCTGGAGGCTGTGCTAAAGCTAAGCACCTGAGGGCTACATTATCTCCAAGAAGCAGGTAGGACACATTGACATGGAATACATCTCATAACTGTGCCCAACTCTCTCCTTTGGGGAATGTGAGCACAGAGACCTGAGAGGGGAAGTGACTTATCTAAAATCACACGAGTATGTGGTTGTCCTGTCTTCTGGTCACATGTAATTTTTTTCTCCCAGATCAAGCAATTCACCTGCCACCTCGGTGTTCGTGAGCCATTGTCTAGACACTTGGAATAAAACCCAAGACTTACACAACTTTGAGTAAGCTCTGGTCCACACCAACCCCAAGTCTTACTTCCTACATCTTCTGATCCTTTTTTTCCTTTGTTCGCTTCTTTGAGCCATAGTAGCCTTATTTGGTCAACATACATAATACCTCATCCTCAGAACATTTTTGCTACTGTTCTGTTTTCAGTGCCCTCCTTTAGGTTCATCTGTAATGGATTCCATACCGCCCTTTAAACCTCTTCTCAGAAGAGAGAGCCTTCTTAGAGAGGCTCTCCTTGGTGATTATATCCAAAGTTGCCCACCATCTCTACCACGTTACCCTGTTTATGGTTCTCTGAATACTGATCAACAACTGAAATAACTTTCTGGCAGGGGTGTTTCATCAACTTTCGTTTTTGTTTCTCTCCCCTAAGGCTGCCATCTCCAGGAGGATTTTATTCATCACTCTATCCCCAGGAGCTGGAACAGGGCCCTTGAAATAGTAGGTGCCCAATTAATGTATGTTGAATTAGTTAATAGATAAGATTCACTTTTATTTGCATGGGAATGTTTTTTGAAATCAGGAACACATCTTGAACCGGATACCTGTCTTAGTTTGGGGTGCTATCAAATGATATTATAGACTGGTAGTTTAAATAAAAGAAATTTATTTCTCACAGTACTGGAGGCTGGGAAGTCCGAGACTGGGGTACCAGCATGGTCAGGCTCTGGGGAAGGCTCTCTGTCTGGCTTGCAAGCAGCTGTTTTCTTTCTGGGTCACCCCATGGCAGAGAGAGTGATCTGTCTCTCTCTTCCTATTCTTAAAAAGCCACTAATCCTATCATAAGAGCTCCACCCTCATGAAGTCACCTAAACCTAATTACCTCCCACAGGTGTGTCTGCAAATACCATCGCTTTGGGGATTTGGGTTTCCACATATTGAATTTTAGAACACAAACATGCAGTTGGAAACAATATCTACCATTTAAATGGTAGTGTTGCTTTTCACTCTCTTTCTACAAATCTAAATAACGACACATCTGTAACAGTGCCTATACATAGGTTAGCATCTATCTCTATGTGGGGTTTCCCTCTTTAGAACTATTTTATGAACTATTTAGTCATCCTCAACTTTTTACAAGTTGACACCCCACTCTTGATTGATGCCCCCAGTTTCTCAGTTTCTAGCGTGTAGCTGCTACCTAGATGTTCAAACAAAGCAAAATTCAACTTTTAAATAATTTCCATTTTGGAACTTTTTGAGAATTTAATGACAATTATGAAATAAGTAGGGTCTACCTTTAATGGTATTATATCAAATTTTGGATCACCAGCATAGAAGAGGCTATTTCCTGGTTCATAAACTATAAAACCAAATGATTTGATCCCTATTATTTTTTTTAAGGGAGGTGACTTTTATGAGATTAAAAGCAGCTGCTTCTCCCAGGTTGCCTTTCCTCTCTCATTTCCTCCCTACACTTCTTTCTTTTCCTCTATTTTCTCCTTTTCCTTTACTTTCTCCTTTCTTCTTCCCCTCTTGGATCCCCCCGTCCCCTTTGCCAAAACACTAAAACCACAGTCTAGAATGAGTGTTTGTTCACATTTCACAACAGGCGGTTCCTGAAACTCACTCTTCAAGGCAATTTTTAAGAGAAAATCCTCACTTTCTCAACACAAAAATCACTCTTACCAGGTGTGCTTCAGGAATAAAGAAGTGATCCCTGTGTTCCCAAATATGCAAGATGCTGTATTTTTACAAAGGAGCTTACGTTGGTGAATAGAATTATCCTTTTTTTACCTGAGTTAAATGTTGTCATTGCAAAATGGCTATATTCTTTACTCAGGGTGGATGTAGTTTCCCATGATAATACCAGTAGTAAATACAGCTCCAACAAGAAGGGATATAAAACTGCGTGGTTTAATACTATCCAACTGACAGAGCACCAGATTAGAAAACAACACAAGGAGAACAAAACAAATGACAAATAAATGAGGGAGCAAACAGGACAGCAGTTGATTTCTGCTTTGTATGTGGAGGAACACTTACACCCAGAGAGAAAGTTCAAGTGCGTTGTCATTGGAAACCTGGTAGCAAATACAGCTTTATGGGTAGTCTTGGGAAAGCAAAGGAGAACTCATTCCTGTCCTGTCTCCACGCAGACACATTTTTCTCTTGTCTCCAAAACCTCAAATGTGTCCCTTGTGTCATTTGTTAATGAATGCTCAGCTCTGTGATAAGAAGGTCTAAGAGCTGTGTTTGGTATCCACAGAGTTTACAAAGAAATTAACAAGGTCTAAAGGAATAAAGAACATCTGGAAACACAGGCTCTGCATTTTCCTTTTGTCCTGAGTGTGTTCAAAATCTGAGCATTGGGGATCAGACAACTGAATTTACTTTCACATTGAAAAGCCTAGCACCCCTGTGACTCAGGTGGGCAAACAGAACAGGACCGACCAAGTGTCTGCCAGCAGCGCTTTCAGCCCAAATGGTGACTGTTAGTGTGATTTCTGTTTCAGGTTTGTCTGAGCTGAATAGTACATGGCAGAGGAAGGAGGAAGATGAAATTGGAAGGCTTCGTTTCGTTCCAGCAAGAATAGGTTGAGAATGCAATATACACTAATCACTGCTCTAGGTGCTCTGGGGAACAAAATTAAGTCTTTTCTCACCCTGACATTGATAATGAGGGAGGCTATGCATATGGGGGATAAGGGGGTACATGGGAAATTTGTGCACCTTTCCCCTCAATTTTGCCATGAACCTAAAACTGCTCTAAAACAATATAAGGTCTTAATAAAAACAAATAAGTAAATAAATAATTGTTGAATAAGTGAATTAGTATGGTAGATATAAAAGCTAATACAGAGCTCTAAAAGGGATAGGACTGTTCTGTCAAAAGATAAATTGAGACATATTAAAAAATTTAAGACTTTCTTTGAGCAAAAATCAATTTGAATCGGGCAGCAGTATCCAATCTAGCAGATAGAAGGGAGCTCCAAGGAGATGTACAAAATGAAACACTTTTATAGGCAGGAGAGAGCAGGAACAAGGGCATCATACTAGCAAAAATTGCGTTGGTTATTGCTAAGTCACTCTTTCTTTCGTTCTAGAGTGGGGGGAAGGGAGGGAGAAAGAGACGGAAAGAAACATTGATGTGAGAGAGAAACATTGATCGGTTGCCTCTCAGACACACCCTGATCAGGACTGAACCCACAACCTAGGCATGTGCCCTGACTGAAAATTGAACTGGCGACTTTTCACTTCGCAGGAGAATGCTGCAACCAGCTGAGCCACACCAGTCAGGACAATGTCACCTCTCCGTAGGGGACAGACAACAGTGGTCTATCAGAGAGATGACCTAAGTAGTGCTGATCAGGTGACCTCTGGCTGGCTTGTTTAAGATCCCATTTCTGGGAAAGCAGAGACAGTATTAAGTCACCTTCTGGTGATGCGGAGCATAGCATAAGTGACTCCATTTTGGGACTGTGGTGTTGATTTTAACAGTTCCAATAAGTAAGCTCTAGAAGTGGAGTTTGGGCATGGTCTTAATTGATGAAACAACTTTTATTTTTTAAATTATAAAATTGATATCATAACATGTATTAACTTTTAGAAAAGAAAGAACAAGTGAACAGGTAGAGAGTTCTGTTTCCGTGGAATCACGACTGTTATTGATGTGCATTCTTTCTTTTATTTCCATGTGTCTTTCTAATGCCGCTGCAAACCTGCCCTGTGCTTCTAATACGAAACATTGCTTTTCAGAATTAGCGTGCATGTGTTCACATTGTTATGCAAGGCTTCATGTGTGTTATTTTCAGTAAAAGTGTGAGACACTCCATCAAATCAACCAAATCATGATTTACTCGAGCATTCACTGACTTGGATTTTAAAAGACAGATGAGCGTGGGCAACGGGAGGACAATGAAAGCAAAGAACTGGAGGGAAAAAAGCACAAATGGCTCAAATGGGTGTACATGGACATCGGAAGCAAAGAAGGTGAGACAGAAAAATCTTCAATGTTCATGTTTCAAGCTATTCTGTGGCCCCCAGAAATCCAATAACATTTACAGAAAGGCAGTTGAAAGATTTTAGCAGTGGGACATGTGTAAACTGGTCCTTGAAGATGTAAACTTCAACTAAAAGGAGAAGAAAGACTACAGGCAGGAAGTTAACTGATCCATCAGTGATTGTCTTACAAAAAGCCATTATGCCACAGGAAAAAATAATTTTTTTGGTCTCTAATTTGGAGCCCCCAAGGCCATTTGACTCATGGCCATGTCGTCCTCAGGCAGAACATCATGCATGCTTAATTAGCTCTTGCTACACATTTGAGACTTACTGTCCCTGAAGCAAAGAGTGACTTTAGGCCCTGTCTCGCTTTTCTGTGGGGCCTGGGGAATCATAGGACTTCCCTCTCTCACCGCAGGCATGACGGGGACTTTGTGTAGAAGCATCTGGTCTCCCAATCTGGACACTCAGATTCCTCCAGGCCTCTCTTCCTAGAAGCCCCAGAAGATGAATCTCAGCACCCTAGCAAAACACTGGAACAGTGCAAGGGGAATTGGATGCAAACGCAAGCCCTAACCATTCACCACCCACTAGTTGCTCTTGTTGATAAATTCCATCTGTACAGATACATCCCTCAAGGTCCTCTTTAGCAACAACAAAAAACAATAAAAAATCCCATGATAAGATATTTTTTGAGAGAGAGGATGCATTCACATAACTCTTATTATAGTATATTGTTGTAATTGTTCTATTTTATTATTGTTGTTGTTAATCTCTTACTATGCCTAATATAAATTTAACTTCACCATAGGTATGTACATATGAAACGAAGCATAGTAGGTAGAGGAATTGGTATTATCTGTGGTTTCAAGTACCCACTGAGGGTCTCAGAATGCATGCCCAGCAGATAAAGGGGAACTACTGTGCTACCTGATCCTTCAGGGAAACAGTTTTATGTCCCTTGTTCCATTCTATCATCATCGTTGTTGTATAATAAAAGTCCTAGACTCACTCAGCCCATATATATTTTGTCCAGATTTGGACAAAGAACATTATGGGGTATCCTACCTCGTGTACTCTTCTGGGCTATGTTTGATTTCATAGTTTGTCTTCGACCTTTTACGATTCTGTATGTTGCAGAAAACTGATCACTAAGAATTACTTCCGCAAGTGATTCTTAGCCATAGAAAAGCAAATGAGTTGTGTCCAGTTGAATGCACTTGAGTTTTGCTCCATAGTTATTGACTGGATTTGCTTCCAGGTTTGAGTCTATTTGTAAATTCATTTCAATATCCTTGGTTGCCTATAAAATTACAATATTTTTTAATTTTCCTTTGAACTGCTTGTAACATTTTACTATCCTTTTCATTAATTAATGAGTATAAAATCTTTGACACTTTCATTTTACATTTTTGTTTGTGAGTCATGATTTTCTTTTATAAAAAAGAGATTTTTTTCATGAATTTCAATATTAAACATATACACAACTAAAATCCTTTGCTGAGTCAGGACACAGAGGACCAGGGCTAAGAGGTGAAGCTTTGAATTGGGTTGCTTTAGTTTGTCTCTGACCACACTATTTATTAATTAGATGTTTGAAGTTAGGCACATCACTTGACACCTCTGAACCTCCATTTTCTCTTCTATCACATGGTTATTAGAAGAATTCCTACCTCATATAGTTGTACAGGGGTTGAGTGATATAACCCATATACAACATGTAGCATTTAGTAAACAATCTAGCATCTCAGATATTGTTATACTTGTCGTCATAAATTGCATTTTAATTCATTAGCTGAATAAAATTTCCAGCTTCCACGTGCTGTTACCTTCTGTCAACTGCTTGCAAGCAGTCCCACTGGCCTGGTTTGAGTTCTTAAGGCAGAGCCTGAGGCAGTACTTGACGCAGGTAGTTTTTGTACAGATATCCCTGGAAAAAGAAATGAAGAAGCAGAGAGAGAGGGAAACATTAAGAGGGAAAAGAGGAAAGGGGTGCCTTTTTCTTTCACATGAGTATCAGCGGCAAGCTGGGGCTCAATCCTGCTGGGGACACTCTGACCACTGCAGCTCAGAATGGTCTTTCTAAGGGCAGCAGGCTGGGATATCAGCCATCAGCACCCACTGCTCATTGATTTCTGGTGTCGCCCAGGGACATCGACTCTTCCATGATGTCACCCTACCCAGACGGAGGACTGAACAAGCCCCCGTGGCTTTGGATTAATCACTGAGGCAAAGGCAGGAGCTTTAGGAGGGATTCTGTGCTATATGTGGGAACCGTCCACCACAGCGAGCACATTGGAGACTCAGAGACAGGTCAAGGGGCTATGACGGAGCACAAAAGTGTCTCCTATACTCACCATTGAGAGCAGACGGCCAAGTTCCCTGACCAATCCCTTCTCATACCCTGGCAGTGTCCTCTGGGTTTCCACTCCCTTCAAGGGGACTGAAAGGATAAAGGGTGTGGGCATAGTAGCTGGACCAGGAATCGCCAGATACGATAGGGAGAGCAAGTTATTTATTTGGCCATGAGGCAGAGAAGATTCCTCTCCATCTCTGCTCCAGAGACCTATCTGGCTCCAGGACAGCGGTTTGCAACAAAAGAAATTCAATTTTTTTACTTACCCCCTATAGAAGGCTTCAGGCAGGGGGTTAGGGAAGGTGAGAGGGGCCGAAGCTGTAGGAGGGGAGCTGTCTGGGCTCTCCACTCCTTTTGGTTGCTTATAGCAGGGTGGAGAGAACGTTATACTATAGCTGCTTTTGCTCTTATAACTTCTTACGCTATTGGTTCTAATTCTGCATTTTATTTTTTTAAAGATTTTATTTATTTATTTTTAGGGAGAGGGGAAGGGAGGGAGAAAGAAAGGGAGAGAAACATCACCATGTGGTTGCCTCTCTTATGCCGCCTACTAGGAACCTGGCCTGCAACCGAGGCATGTGCTCTGATTTGAAATTGAACTGGAGACCGTTTGGTTCGCAGGCTGGCACTCAAAGCACTTAGCCACACCAGCCAGGGCAAATTCTGCATTTTAAATGGGTGGCATTTGAAATTCACATGAAAATAGAGTGCTGTAGCAGCTGCCGTAGTTCAGCCATTTATTGAACACACTAGACTAGACTCTTCACATGTACTATCTCAAAACTACAACAAAAGCAAAACCAGAGAGAAAGTCAGAAGTTCAGTGGCTGCCAGAGACGGAGAGAAAGAGGGCAGGATGAACAGGTGGAGCCCAGGGATTTTTAAGAAAGTGCAACTGTATGATATTGTAATAATGGATACATGATATTATAGGTTTCTCAAAATTCATAGAACTGTACAACACACAGAGTGAACCCTAATGTAAACCAGGGAATTTAGTTAATAAGACTGTATCAATGTTGGTTCATCAATTGTAAAATATACCCACACTAATGCAAGTCATTGCTAGCAGGGGACCTCGTCAGGGGAGGGAGAAGGGCATATGGGGACATTGTGCTTTCTGCTCCATTTTCTGTAAACCTAAACCTGCTCTAAAAAATAAAGACTGTTAATTAAAAGAAAAAGAACTTTATAAAGAATCCTCGCAGGTGGTTGTCATCGCCTCCTTGTAACAGAGGAGGAAGGTAAGGCTCTGGGTGCCACGCAGCTGTAAATGGCATCGCAGGCTCAGGGGGCCGGGTGTACGTGGTTCCGAAACTCCTGTCCCTGCCATCAGGCCATCTTTCATGCTCTTCACCGGCCTCCTGCCTCCCCGTTCAGTGCTCCCTCCTCCACGGCAAGTCGCCTTCTTTCCTCCCTGTCTCTACCATTTGACAGGGCCGGGTCCCCCGGGGTCCCCTGCCAGGGTGTCTGAGGCAGAGCTTTCCAAGGAGGACCAGCACATCAGCTCGAAGCTTTCTAATGAGCCTGGGAGGTGCCATCAATCCTCAGCCCCACTTCGCGGAGGCATCTCAGTGCTGTGATATATGGATCCATCTAAGTGCTTCTGGTCTTTAAAAGGCCCGGTCCAGTGGCAGCCCTGGGAACCCGGCTCATTCACTTACCCTTTCACTAATTTATAATTCAGCTGACACAATTCGCTGCTGTTTTATTTGTCTCAAATGAATGTCAGTTGGTACAGAGGACAAGGCATTTGGGAGCTAAATTAACTAAATCATCCCATGAGTTAGTTAGACCTCACTGAAATACAACGCCCCCATCCTTTTCCCACTTTTTATTTTTTAACATTTCACCAAGAGCCTCCCTTCTCTTCCTGATACGTCTACATTTTCTCTCAGTCCTATACCTCAAAATAATTTACTCTGGACGGAGTAGCAGAGCTAGGAGTATAATGCTCCAAATATATAAATAATAATGAGAACCTTTAATAAAATCCAACATAAGTTATGCAGCAGACATCAATTACAATGGATTTTAAAGGTTTTGATCTAGAACCTGGGTGCTGTTACATTTAGACCAATAACTGTAACCATGATTTATGTGTTTGCAACCAAAATGGTTTCAGTGCCTCGATATATGTCCAAAGTGAAATTTATAGTCTGCTACAGAATGTATAAATAATGAACAGCCATATGTCATCACACATTTAAAAATGTGACTCCTTCTGCAACGGCAATGGGGTAAAATGAATTAAAATCTTAAGTTCATTGGGAATCAACTTATTTGGGAGTACTTTAAGGAATGTGCACAAATGCAAACACTGATTTAATATATTTTTCCCAAGTCAAAGAAAAATGGCTGTTGTAAAAATGACAAACACTCTTGGGAAACCTCAAGAGTCATCAAATTAAACAATGGCATGAGAGAGAAGGAGGGCTAGCTGGAACGTAGGTGGAAAGATGCTGGAAGGAGTTGTTCCTGAGTCTGCTATGACCTCAAGTTATTACAAAGGCCTTTAATACCGCCAAAATAAGTGAAATAAATTGACAATGACATTCCACATCACAGTTTTCCATGAAGTTCATACAAGATTTATGGAGACTGGAGAGTTGCCACTGATGAAGCTCAAATCCTGTTCACGTGTGTGGAGTCCCCCTGCAGGTGGTACAACCACTCTGAGGCTCAGCCTTGTCACCTAAGATGGGATGAAAAAACTCCATTAGACAGAGGTGCCTGGAAGGTTTAACACTAATAATAAAAGTTGTAAAAGCAACTAGTACAGTGTCTGGCACAGGCATTTGGCAATCAGTAAATTTTAATTCTGGCCTCTTCTTTATAGCTCCTTTAGTGGATGCTAAAGTTGTTGAGTCATGAACCATCTCTTATTCATGTTTCTATGCATGATGCCTATAGTAGAGCCAGTGGTTAGCAAATATTAATGCATCCTTGCCGAATGGATCAACAAATCAATGAAGGTGTTTCCATAGCTCTAATAGCCACTGTAGAAGTCCAGAGGTCAGGAAGAGTTATGAGGCAAGAATGTGTTGCATATTTGACAGTTTCAGCTTGTCCACTTCCTTCTGTTTGTTTCTGTGATGGGAATTAATTTTTGCTGACTCAAATTATGTTTTTCTATAAGGTAGAATTTGGAGTAGAAAATGCTTATATCTGTTTTGTGCATGAGAATTATGGGAAGATAAAAGAGCACTTCATTTAGGTGTTTTTCTCAGCCTTTACTCGCATAGGACCAAATAACTCCTCACTGTAGTAAAAGAAAAAAATTATCCCTCACGAAGGCAATTTTATGTTCTATAAATCATAGGTAAACGGAAAGAACCCAAGATTTAGGGAATCTGTGTTTTATCAAATGGATGTACCATATTTCATTTAAATAACTCTCAATTTTTTAAATCATCTCATTATTTTCTTCTCTTCGATAGCTAAATCTCTGTGCTCATCCACAATCAATTCCTAAGAATAGATTCCCTTTGTTCATTTCTATCTTTACTTCATCCATGGAACAGTCAACACCTGTACAATGTGGAGCTTCTCTTTCCTTCAACAAACTACATGTATTTTTATCTTGCTTTTTAGAATCATTCAACATAGCACAAACATTGTGAACCATGCAATTGGCTGATGTGATTCCTATGCAGGCAGAGGTGTTTCTACTTGTTCCTTGTCCTCCTCACCTTCAGCATTGGTTAAAATGAAAATCACAGAGTCCTCTTCACACTTCAACAAGCAGCTTGACTGACTGATACAGCGAAGACAACACCTGCTGTGAATCTGGATCGGTCTGTGTTTACATCCTAGCACAGTCACTTTTAAGGTTTGTTGCATTGGGCTAGATACCTCTATTCACTGAGCCTTTATTTCTTTATCTGCGTAATGGAAAGAAAAAATTCTCTCTCCAAATGCGATCAAAAAGGTTAAAAAAAAAAGAAGAAGAAGAATATTCAGGTGCCTAGTTCAGTGCTGGGAACATTGTAAGTTAATTCTCTTCCCATCTCCTCCCCTGGAAATGTATGTAGAACTTACATGTGTATGTCTGTTTCACTAACCTTATCCTATTGTCTTGGAGACTGTAGGTGCTCTGGTCTTGTTGACTAGGTAGGCACCTATGTTAATCAAAGCCCCAGCAGTGAAAAGATACACTATCAAACTGAGAGACCTGAGGAGGACTTATGAAAGGGTCTAGTTACCAAAGTCAGGGTAGGGCTATGGAACACTACAAAGGAGAGTGCAGTGTTAAGAGGTAGGGGACTAGTAATAGTGTGAAGAGGAGGAGATGCATGGACAAGATCTATTACCTGCAGGTCTATGGTTGCAGTGAGCCTTGGTGGCTTGAAAGGGAAGGATTCGAGAGACTAAATCAACTACCTTCATTCTTCTTCCCTCCAGTTCTGCTGGTGCCTCCCATTTGATGAACCAGCCCAGATGTGCAAAGGGAGGGGTATGATCTGTGGTCCATACAGGTCAGTCTTCCAGCTAATAGAGCAGGAGGAAGAGGGAAGAGATTAAATATGGACATGCAAACAGCAGATACTTAGCACAGCTCCCTTTGCTCAAAAGCCGTTGTCTTCGATCACCTTGAACTTAACCATCACCAAATTCAGGTTATGCTAGACTTGAGGGTTTGGACTCATAAAGGGTTGTCTTTGCCATTTCTTCTCAATCTGAGGTCCACCATGCCTTGAGGGTCTGAGGACATGTTGCTGAAGTCAGGGAAGTGTTAAGAAAAAAATTTTATTTCTATATTGCTGATAATCTGAATAAAATAAAAACAATATGAATCACCTTACGGTTCCACACAATTTTCGTGTTTCCACTCAAATTTGGCCCACACTGCCTTTCTGTATATTGTAAGGATGAAGATTTTGCAGTGAGTGAAGAGAAGTGAATGTGCTCATGGTCTACAGTGGTGTAGGAAGACAAAATTGAAAACGCCTGGCACCAGAATTTCAAGGTCACAGCTTCCTGTGAGTGGATGCGTTTCAAGCACATCATCTTTGTTTACACTAACTTTGCAATGGTTTGCAAGCAGTAGTACATTAATAAGTTTTTGTTTCTGGATTCCAGCAATAATAGGACTGTGTGCCCATTTAATTCAGATTTCAGGATGTCACAGACCTAACCTTCTCTCCAAGTGAATGAGTCAGCTTTAAGAAGAATCCAGCGACCCCTCGGAAGTTGGCCTCACTCTATAGCAGAATCCTGGTTACATGAGGAGCCTTACAACCTGATCAGTCCAAACTGGAAAGTAAAGATTCGGGAGAGAGTAACGTCACTACGCATTTATTAGGGAGTAGAGATGTTCTCTATTACTATCACTGAAATCAAACACTAAGAGAGATTAAATGTAAAATAATACCTGAGGCTATGGTTTTCTACTATTTAAACTCATAGTAACAATTTATTTCTAAAAAAATCACTCACTTTAAATTAATGAGGCTAATTTGGATTTCGTTGGTATTAGAGTTTCTGCACCTTCAATTTGTAAAGTAAAATTATTTTGATTTTTAAAGTGGTGTAAGGGATAAAAGGCTACGTCAGTGGTTGCACGGAGGATATAAAAACAATGCGTCGTCACTGAAGACTTTCATCGCTTTTCCTATCCGAAAGTTATCTCCACAGCACTCAAGTGCAGAGACTGCTGTCAGTTCTTTATCTTTTGGGTTGGTTTTTGCAATGATCTTCAAAAGTAATATTGTGGTACCTGGTTCCTGCATCAGGAAGGCAAAATCAGTCTCTTGCAGAGCCCCTGAAACACACAAAAAACCAACCACCCCCAGCTCTGCCTCCCCTGCTCCCAGCGCCAAAGTCCCTTTCATGGGGAAGAAGGCTCACTTTCATCCTTTTGGAAGGTGACAGCCAGAACTGTTCCCCACCTGGGGAGATGTAGAAATAAAGAAAACTCAACTTGTTCTGGAGTGAAGCTGTCAGCATAAGGACCCTTCTCCTTCAGCACTCTGCCAAGCATTATTGGGAAGTTATCTAAAGTGTCAGAGAAAACATTATTGATCTTTTAGTCTGTTTTGTCAACTAGTCAATAAGCCTTGCTTTTTCCTAGATTGTCTTTTTTCTAGCTCCCTGCCTCTCAGCTCTTCGGAGTTCCTATCATCTCTCCCTTCTTCCTGCTTCTCTCTCTGCCTCTCTCTCTCTGCCTCTCTCTCTCTCTCCCTCTCCCCCTCTCCTCCCTCTCGCACACCCCCACGCATCTCCCTTCTCTTTTTCCTCTCTCTCCTACTCTTGCTGCCTTCCTTTCAGTAGCGGTAAGCAGTTGCAAAACCTTCTCATTAATTGAAACAGCTAAACCAGATCCATGATAATGTCTCCATGTGATTCTTTTTATTTAAGATAGAGGAAGGCTGATGTCTCTTTAGCAACACTACCTTTGTGGCTGGTAGAGATGTTCCATGTGTTCACGGCTCACCATGCCTTTGTGTTTCGCAGGACAGGAGAGCTTTGCTGTTCTTAACTATTCTCCCTTATTTGAATCATTACAAGAAGCCATCAGTACATTTCACTACCATATTTCAAGCTCCTTCCTAATACCTAAAAGGTTCTGAGATCACATTTAATAGAACTCACTCTCTGCCAGACACTGTTCTAAGTGCTTGGCATAGTACCTCATTTCATTCTCACAACAGCTCTATGAGGTAGAGTTCATTATTATCACCATTTTATAGATGAGAAAGCTGAGGCACTGAGAAGATATTTCTTCCATTCCCCTGCTTGTTGAGGAAGGCCTGACGCTAAATGGGCCCAGACAAATACTCGATCCTCAGCTCTTTCTCTTTCTCCGGAGAGATTCCACCGACAGAAAATGCCTATAACAGCGATAATGCCGGCCATGAGCATCTCACAGATAAGTGTCTTCCCCACATACCCAGTGTGCACAGGAACACCATAGTCCTTGACCTTCCCAAGACCAACCAACTAACTACACCTTCCTTATCTCTCTCTTTTCCCACATTTCCCTCTTAACCCTACAAAGATGCTCAAGTCTCTAATTATAGTCTCTCTCTTCTTTTCCTTCCTACTCCCTCATTTCCCCATCTTGTATTGGTCAGGTTGGGCTAAGCTTTGCTGCAGAAACAACATAATAATCTTACGGCTTATCACAACAAAGGTTACCTCATGCTAGAGGTCCACCTAGGACGCTGCTTATTCTAGTTGTTCAGGAACTGAGGCTGATGGAGACGCCATCCTAAAAAATGCTTCACTGGTGACAGTGGCAAAGAGACCTTTTCCTCTTTTTCCTCTTTTTTTCCCTTTTTCCTCTTTTTCTTTCCCATCAGCCATTCTTAAGTGCGCAGTTAGATAGTTAAGTATATTTACATTGTTCTGCAACTATCCATGTACTTCTTAAAGAAAAAAAATATTGGTAGTCATTTTTCTTTCATATTCCCAATTCCAAGGAAATAATTCAAGGTAAAAATTGGTTACTTTCTCAAGCTAAGGAATCAGAAAAATGTCAAGGTCTTAGTACTTCTGTGCATTTTCTCTTTAATCACATAATGGAGTTTACTATCAGTGACGTATGAACAAAGAAAAACTAAGTGTGAATTATCATATTCACATTATAATTTTTAGCACATATTTATGTTAAGTCTTCTAAGGAAAGATGATGGGAAATAGAACCTTTATTTTCCAGGGTATTTTAATGGCTTTGGAATTGATATTTGCAGCTAAAAGATGATGTGTTGAACTTTTCTCTTCCCTCTACCCTTTCCTTTCTCTCTTCTTTCTTTATCCCTTCCCTTCTCCTTCCCCCCATTCACAAATATGTATTGAGCTTTCAGTATGTTAAAATACGAGTTCTTAGAAGTGTTGGAATAAAATAGTGAATCAGGCAAACAAGTATCTCAGAAAACCTGCATTCCTAATGGGGAAAGTAAATTAATAAGCTTAAAAAGCAGAAGAATAGCTGACAGAAGGGAGAAAATAAAATAGGAAAAATGGGACTGAGGGTGACAAAGTGGCTATGTCAGACTGAATGGCAAAGACGAGTCTTTACAGGAAGAAATCACTTGAGCTGAGACCTAATGAAAACAGGATCTAAGAAAAACAGCATTTTAAGCAATGGATGGAACAGACAAGATGGGAGGGATGAATTAAATCATTTGGAAAACAGAGAGACGGTCGTGAATGGCTGGGGAGTGGTAAGGGAGAATGTTGGCACACCCAGGAAACGCTCCTTCTCATGTTTTGAAAATGTTGTTTGTGTAAAGAGTGAAAGCTGGTCATCCTTCCTGAAATTCCCTGAAACCAACAAATCATTTCTAAAAGGGAGGAAGCAATTAAGGAACTGGCTATTACCTTGGGTGGCCTCTTCTCAAACACTTTTCTCCAACTACCAGTTGAAGTTGAAAACGTGTTCACCCTCATGGAACACGGACATGGTGTTGTGAGGGTGGGGGCACCCGAGGGAGGAAATCCCTTTACCACCGTAATGATTATGAGCATCATGTTGTGAGTCCAAACTCTGAGCCTGGATTTAGCAAGTACGAGTTTATTCACAGGAATAACAAAGAAGCTGGAATCCACATCATCTTGGAAGATCCAGTATAAGTGACACCGTATTTAAAAATAAGCTTTTGTTAAAATGTCATTTAAAATTATGTTTTATTACAAAAGAAACATGTTTATTGTAGCCCAAAGCAGAACATGATGGGAAAAACATCTTACCCCATCTAGCTATAACTTCTTTGGGCAATCCTCTCCAATGCATTTGATATTATCTTTTTTCCCTCAAAATTAGATTATAGTTTATATATTAATTCGTTTTTGCATTCATTCGACAAATATTTACTCAGCTCCTATTGTGAGTCAGATGCTTAGGATACAGACTTGAACAAGACAGATACTGTCACTGAGCTCATGGGGATATTTAGTAGGGAAGACATATTTTATAAAATTTTTAAAAAAATTCAGAAGACTCCCAGTTTTACAATGGCAAAGTAAAGCTATTCATTCTTCTCTCAGATATCACCCAGAAACAACAGAAAGAGAAAATAAGGTGCATACTCCATTTTTGAAGAAATTGAGAAAAATCTTTAGCTCATAATACAGGTAGAGAGTGAGAAAGAGAGAGAGAGAGAGAGAGAGAGGAGTTTAGTGGGAAGAAGCGAGAGATGTTAGAAGCAAAACGAAGTTCTCCAAAATCAGTTATATGCTAATTAATTAATTAATTTTTTAACATCGGAATGATATAGAGAGAGAGACAGTAATTAGTTTCTTCTTTTTCCATTTCACTCAGTAGATAAGTTGTGGGTGAAACCAAATAAAACACACATACACACATATATACACATGCCATATTTGTCAGAAGCTATCTGTAAACAAGGCAAGGTGAGGAGAGAAGTTTTATAACAGAAGGCATTCTGCAGTTATTAATCATGGTTATCAGTATAAAAAAGAATAAATTACAAAAGCTGATTCTGGGATTAAAAAATTATGCAAACAAACTAATAGTGAATGTTGTCACAGAGTCAAAAAATCTCTCTCCACAAATATGCTAGGTGCAGGTTATTTTAAAGGGGAATTTTACTGAAAGTTAAAGGCTCAGATAACCCTCCCGTTATTTAATCTGTTCTAGAGCTATGGTGGGGGATGAACCCTTCCAAATTCTTTTCATGAGCGCACCATAACAATGATGGGAAACCTCTCCAAAAACTGCAAAGACTGATCTCATTTTGATCAAACATAATCCAGGAACAGATACTAACTCTTCCGGCTCTTAGAAAGAGGGATGTGACCCCCTTGCTAAGGGGAACCTGACTGCTCCTATCAAAATTTCCAACTGATGCTATTTTCAGTGTCTTTTCTCACCCCCTTCCTACCGTTTCTGGGCTTGGTGGGGTGTCACACTTAGCTTCCCACTGCTGCCTCACGAGGTGGGTGCTCAGCAGTATTGACCTCCTCTCTGCTTGGCCACGCTCCTATTCCATCCACTTTCCATCTTCTACAGACTATTATAATCTTTCATTCATTTAAGTTTCCTTCAGCAGCGTTATTCCTATAAGTCTTTAACTTAATTTATTCTTTTCATCTCATTTGAAGGCATTTCCAGAGGAAAACCCAATGCATGTATGGCCAACCACCTGTTGAACCAGTAGCTCTTAACATAGTGTTTTAAATAAAATCGGTACAAATTATAACTGCACTAAAATGTAACAATAATTCCTTAACATCATCCAATATCTAACCAGTGTTCCAACATCCCCAGTTATACCCCAATGTGTTTTAGTTTTTCTTTCTAACCATAGTGCTTTTGATCTGCTCTTTAAACTTAGCAATGTATCATGAATATATTTCTGTGCTAATAATTATTAGTTAATCACCATCCTAATGAAAGAATAGTAGTTGGTCTATAGGTAAACCATAAGTGATGCCAATATTTGCTATTTTGTTACTTTAAATAAAACCATAATGACTGTATGGGCAGCTAATGTTTTCATCCATTTGTGTCCTTAAGTCCTCTTTCTGCAAGCATAAATTATACATGAAACAATGTATGCATGTTAAAGGTGTTAGTCAGGCCTGACCTAACTAGAATTATTATCAGCATTTTGGTTTTTCTTTATCTGCTTTAGCAGTACAAAATGTAACCTCATTTTTGCTTCATTTGTGTGCCCTTCCTAATGAAGCTGACCTCTTTGACATATGCTTACTGGCCGTTTGCATTTCTTCTTTTTCTTTACCTATTTTTCTCCTACCAGGGCTTCATATTTAGACTTACTGGTTTGAGGGCTATCTTGATTCTAAACCCTCCACTTGGAGAATAAAGCAATAGGCTAATACTAGAAAAGGACATGTTAGAGCTACAGCCCCTGGGGACAGATGGGGGAGGTTATTGAAACAAGTTCCCTATCACTACCAGTATTGAAGGAGAGACCTTGATCCTTTGGTGGGGATGTCGTAGGATAGATTCAAGACTAAAATGTGAGAAAGAACCAGTTAATTCGAAGGGTTCTTGAAATCTTAAGATCTTTCTATTAAATTAAAGAGAGAGTGTTAAAAGACCAGTTACATAACTCCTCAAAACTCTTAAAATTAGAGAAGAACTTTTATTGTACAAAAGATAGATCCTTATAGTAGCTGGTCACAATCTTGCCTGGGTTTCAACCTAACATGACAATAAAAATTAAGCTCTTTAAAAAAAACAAACCTCACTGTCATTACATTATCTTACTGATAATGAAGATTGTTCTCATTAACAGAGATAGGGATAGATGTGGGGGCCACAGAATGGGGGCGTGGAAGAGAAGGAGAAGGAAGGAAAAGGAAGAGGAGAGGGAAGAGAGAAGAGGAGGAGGAGGAAAAGGAGAGAGGGAGAGAAGAGGAACGCTTCATTAACTCCTCCAGTGTTGGCTTGAGTCGCTAGATACAGCCTCTAAATCTAAAGTTGAATGTAGTGTTCTTCCCTAAACCACCCTTTATCCTCCTAATTTTCTTTTCAGTGGCAGATTTCTTGAGCCTCTAAAAATATTTACATGGCATATATATCAGGTTTTTGTTGTGAGCTGAGTGCCATTGTTAAACTTCAAGGTTTGGAACCAAACAAGGATAGCATCACAGCCTTGAATTAAAACTCTCTCAGGGGTGACTTTCCAGAACACTTCTCAGAATACCAGTGAGAAAACCTCAGATGTGTAACCTCTGTTCCCCAGCGGCTCTACCCTGTTTTCAGAATGTATTCACCTTTCTGTTACCACTTCCTGAAGGCAGGGTGCATGTCAACAGGTATTAATGATTTCACTGAATCTGTGGCTGATACTGTTTCTTTTCAGTGCTTGGGTGAAAATTAAAAAAAAAAGTTAACAAGTCTCGAGTGGGTAAGAGGAGTCAGGCAGGGCGCTAAATTGTCTATGTACCTGAATTAAGAGTGATTTTATCCTGGAATCTGGGCTTCCAGTGATTTCCTCGCCCTCACAGAATGCTCAAGCATACATTACCAGCCAGGATCATCATGTCTGCTCTGCTAATCTAACAGGGAATTTGAGGCAGTAATTAGGTTTGAATACAATAAACCTACTAATGATTAACCTTCTTCCTTATAAAGAAAAGCAGCCAAATATAAAACAGAGTTCCACTGGCTGTGCTTGCAGAACAGATTCACCAGGAAAAACACGTCACATTCAGGGTCTCATTTCTGACTCCTGTTTCAGGACAAAGCAGATTAAAAACAGACAGTTTGTCTATTGTATATAATAACTTCTAAGGAAAATCATGGAAAGGTTTTATTTTCTGAGCACATAAAAAAGCTATTTTTGTGTGTGAAAATAAAACCTTCAGGGGGATTTTTAAAACTTAGGTGATATATGTCTCTAACAGTCTTTGTCCAGTAAATATTTGGCATCATTTGATTGGTCATCTAGTGAGTCCCGTTCTAAATTCCCATATAGAAACATGGTTCACTTAAAGGCGATAAGGAAACAGATCCCCAAACCCACTCATTTTCCCGCTCACCATGTGCTATCCGTACCCCTACTGGTGGTGAGTACAGGATTTTATCCTTGTTCAGACCCTTGTCCTCTGTTCAGAGGAAACCAGAGCCAAGCTATTCCACGGTTTCCCATCCGTTTGGGCATCCAATTCTAGGTGGTGGGGTGGGGGAGGAAAAATGAAATAGAAATTGTTACTTTTTAGTGAACACCGCCAATAGTTCACTCCACACAGTCTGAAGCAGATAGAACTGTCTCAGTTTGGCATCTCCCAAAAGCAGACCCTAAGAAAAAACTTCCATGCAAGTAGGTTAGTTGGGAGTTGAAGAAAATATTAAACACCAGACAGCAAATGAGGAACTAAGATAGACAAAGGAAGTTAGACAATAAAGGGTATATTATCGAATCAATTACCACTGTGGGTCTGAAGACTGGTCACCCTGGAACTCTCTGGCAGCCACAGTGTAAGACAACATCTCCATCTGAGAGGTGAGGCTGAGGTATTCATACACCAACTCCCTTCCACCAGTGGTTGAGATATACGTGGGGGCAATGATAACAGCCCCACCCTTCCACTCTGTCATCCAGTAGGCAACGTGGATGTCAGTGGCTAAATAAAGCCCACAGGCAGCCAATAGCAGGTGCTTGCACTTGGGAGTCTGGACAATTTGCAGTGAAGCATTAAAGATGAAGGAATATGGGCAGGATATCAACATTTGCTCAGAGGGTGAACTTTTGCCTTTTCCCCAGGGGAGATCTTAATTGGCCTTTAGATCTTAA